>SDVV010014878.1:0-14680 GCA_016164225.1 Gammarus roeselii
CTATATATATATACATATATATATTTTTATATACATGAATATATTAGAAAATGATTCCCATTTAAAACACTATTGCTAAGGGAGCGTTTGCTGTTTAGCATTTTATTACTATTTTTAACTAAATTTATCGAATTTACTAAAAAAATCACTTACATATTATCAAGAGCAATTAGTCCCATTCAAAACTTTACATTTTTTGCTCAGTATTATACTGAAATGCAATGAAAATGATACAATTTCTTCAGAGTTTACCCTGCCACGGTTTATATTCAATGTATATCAATATATATGCAGTTTAAAAACTACAGAACTCTGGTTGTAGTATGAACTGAGAATAAACTAGTCATATAAAAAAATTGAGAACCAATTCCATTATACGTATTTCAATTTTGCAGCAACAATAAGAGCAGCTATTGGGCAACAATAAGGGCAACAATTAGGCAACAATCATTTTAAACTATTTTTGCAGTATGTACTTCCTGGAAATTGCTCGAAGTATAGGAAAACCTAAAAGGAATTAATACAACAATAATGAATGGCAACGTCGACTAATTCTGTTTCGGACAGTTGATGTTTAGTCATGCATGTTACTGAGACAGATATAAATTATTGGTAATGCATTTTATAAAACGAGTGTCCCGGTAAACAATACTAATGTTCTGAATCAATGTCAATGCATTTATTAGTGTTAGACTGTACCAACATGCAAAACAGAATTAGAAATGCTGTCAACATGATACCTCGGTAAAATGAGTTCAACCACTGTACATTTTTTTAACCCAATACTGTGCTGTATAACTGTCATCTGGGTGTCGATATCATACCTTACTATATACATACATATCGCGGACAAATAATTATCATACCTTACTATATACATACGTATCGCCGCCAAATAATTATCATACCTTACTATATACATACGTATCGCCGCCAAATAATTTTTCTACCATTGTACAATTCTTTGGTAAAGAATGATAGCAAAAAAGCTTTTCGGTGTAACAAAAACTCAGGACACATAAAGATAGAGATATTCTATAAGATTATTTACCATTCGTATTTACAATGCATACAACCTTGAACCTTACTCTCACTGAAAGCTTATATGCTACAAACGTTGGCACACAGTATAGATATGACTCCTATAAACTTTGACACCATTGAATTGACATCGAATATTCCACAGAGTCATCAAAATCCTAGTGTCAAACAGACCTCGCCGTGGGTGATGTGGAAACTAGAGTGTCCCCACCCGACGTTGATGTTACCGAAACCGGTGTCGGTGGAACATCATGAATCTTTGGAGAAGCCTCTACTTCTTCTCTTTTATAAATTCTACTTCCGACGTCTACATTCTTGGCATGGTCAGACTGCTGAACAACGCATTCCATGGATGCCCTCAGTTTGGACACCATATCCGACACCATCTGTTGACCCGGGTCGTCATCGTCATCGTAATCGTCGATGTGGACGTCCTCCTCGTCTTGGTCGTCGGCTTCTTCAAAGCGGTTGTGCGCTGACATCAGACTCGCCAGGCTGGCGAACGCGGGCGGAGAGTGCGGCGGCGAGTGAGCTGAGAAGAACCTCGCGGCAGCGCTGTTCGGAGGCATTCCAGGGTAGCAAGGACGAGACAAGATCGCCTGAGGTCGGAACGGAACACCCGAAAAGGGCGAGCCAAGCGCTGAGTGTAAAGAGGCTAAAGTGATAGGAGGCATGTGTAAGGCCGTGGGTCTTAGGGGTATTGAAGGAGCGAGACTTGGGGATAGGGTTGCGGCCATGGCAGCGGCGTATAGGTGGTGAAGAGACGTTGGTGGGCTTGGTAAATAAGATTGTGGATAGTGTAACTGTGGCGGGGGCGGCATTGGAGGTGGAGGATAAAGTGACGGATAAAGAGCTGAATGATGTTGAGAAAAAACATCCGAATGGGGGTAAAGAAAAGGTCTCTGTTGTAATGAGACGTGCGAAAACATATTATGAGATATACCGAAAGGTAAATGTCCCGGGGATATATTAGGTAGGCTGACTGGTGGACTTTTGGCATCTGAAGCAGCAAGTGTTTCGACGTTGAAGGGAATCTTCGTGTAGGTTGTGGGTGGAGCCACGGGGGCCGGAGATCCAAGAAGAGTTTCACCGGAACACCGAGTATTCTCCATACAATTTAAGGGGCCCCCATTGATTTGTTGTAGACCTGCCTCGAGAGCATCTTTTTCGGGTTTTGTAATCTTAAATCTTTTTCTTCGGCGAAGGAAGCTTCCGTTCTCGAACATATTCATGGCGGACGGATGCAGAGTCCAATACGCTCCCTTGCCGGGACGATCGGGTCTTCGTGGAATCTTGATAAAACAGTCGTTGAAGGATAAGTTGTGCCGCAGGGAATTTTGCCACCGTTGAGTATTCTTGCGGTAGTACGGAAAGCCGTCAGTGATGAACTTGTAGATGTCGGACAAAGTGCACATCTTTTCCGGACTGTTCCATATCGCCATTGCGGTGAGCGATATGTAGGAATACGGCGGCTTTTGGTCACCGTAACTTTCCCGCGTAGGTCTAGGCATTGTGAAGTGTAACCGGGAAGCAACAATTACTCTGGAGACAAACCAAGAGCCTAGAAAGATGACACCGTCACCGATAGAGGGCGATTAATGGCGCTAGCGTTGAAATGCGTCGCACACAGTAACGACAACTCCTGGCCCACTCGGAGCACACTGTAACCATGACTGGGCGGGAAGAGGGCTCCCGTGGCCATATAAGTAAAGTTAATGGAGGAGAGGCGGAGCCAGCGAGAGTCTCTGGCTTTCCAGGGTCTGGAACAGAAGGCGGGTCATAAAGCTGGAGGCGGGGCGATGGGAGGAGCCAACGACATCCACACTGCTCGTGATAAATGAAACAAAGTTGACCAACGTGAACGTAATGACTACGTTATGTAGGGAAGTTTAAAATGAGTTATTATAGAATAGTTGGGCCCCTTTCTTGGTCATACCGTTTCCCATAAAACAATGTTATTTTTGGTCGAACAAAAATATAACAAAACTGGCTTTCGGAAAACATTTCATTAATTCAACCCACAACATTTCATTCTGCAAGATTATTCTGATGGGTGGTGCATGAAATTTTTTCCCTTGTTAATCACTGGATACCCGGCATAGCAGTGCATATGTATAAAGAACTAGTCCACGTGGGATTCGTTTTCTTTTATCTACTTTTTTGGTGGACACGAAGGGACGACAACAAAGGTTAGTAATCGCGTGGTGTTATCACACATGCTTTGTGAAGGCTGAACCAGGGGTGAGAAATAGGGTTCTGGTGACACCTTTGCGGAGGAAGAGGTCACTGGTGACACCTTAACGAAATAAGGGGTAACTGGTGGGGTTCCTAGTTATTGGTGAGGTTACTGGCGACTGGAGGGTTACTGGTGACATATTCGCGGATGAAGGGGTCACTGGTGGTGTCACTGGCGGGGTTATGATGACTGGTGGAGTTGTGCCTGGTTGGATTACTGGTGACGAGTGGGATTACCGGGAAAACTATTGCGGAAGAAGCGGTTACTGGTAGGGTCCTAGTTAAATCGATTATACTGGTGACTGGTGTGGTTACTGGTTACAACTTAGCGGAGGAAAGGGTCACTTGTGAGGTCGCAGGTGGTGTTACTGGTTGCTGGTGGAGTTACTGATGACTGGTGGAGCTACTTTTGACTAGTGTGGTTACTGGTGACTACTTGGGTAAATGGTGATTGATGGCGTTACTGGTGACTGTTGAGGTTACTGGTACGTTAACTGGTGATGCCTTAGCCCCGGAAGGATCAGTAGGGCCGTGGCGTTATGGTAAAGATCAGACAACCTGAAGAGAGGTCGTGCAAGCGTGGCTGGACCCGAGTACACCTCTAATGAGCAGCGCAAAGGTCACTACGTTGCGCGTACACGGAAATTTGTTATTTATGCTCTGAGATATGCGGAAAATATAGCTTATGTATAAGTAAGTGATTATGTTGAGTGAGACTCACGTCGGAAATAGCCAAACATGTATATGGATAATATTTGATTGCGTTCGTTGTTTTTAAGCGCTAATAAAAACATTTTTTTAAAGAAACAGTTGATGTCATAACTGTTCAAAATGCAACTGAAATGCTTACAAAGCAGGTTTTCTACATTTTCCTGGACGCTGTTCTGTCCTTTAGACTAAGGGTGCATAATTCCGAATGGAAGGATTATTACGATCGTTACCAAACACTTCCATTGTTAGGCAGTTATGGCGTGGCCTGACGTCACCACCGCCCAGTGCCCAGCCAGCAAGGCACGACGATAGCCCAGTGCTGTTTGATGCCGTATCTCATCTAATCAACAAATTATTCCCCATTCTAAGTCAATATTATTATGAAAAATAAAAGTTTTTTCAACGGCCGAGTGTTGTTTTCGTTTCAGTTGCACTACTACGAAATCAGCAGCAGAATTACCTCGTATACCCCATGGGGGTGATTCCACATTCTGGCCAAACATTTGTACATATACGAGTAACAGCAAACCCCATTGTATTTGCTACGAAGGAATTATCTAGTAAAGTATTGATTTGAATAACCCAAACTAGACTTGTTCGCATTACTCTCTGAAGAGCAGTCCAATCCGCAACGATATCCACGACGTGCGCTTTAGATGGACATTAACAGTACTGGACCATGCAACAACGAACTAAACTCTTTAATACTGCATATTTACATGTGAAGAGGGGCATGCAATGTCGCTTCCAGTGTTGATATTGAGCGAGTCCGAGAAGATTATAAGATATTATATCCTATAGTATCGTTTCTTTCTCGTTAGACAACCCATCAACGAAGAAAACAGATTTGAACTTCAAATTATACTCGACAACATGGCGGGTAGCTGATCCCCAGGGACAGACCGGCCGCGTCAGATTCATCAAAGTGGCTGTTTCTTCACCTGAATAGCTTTTTTCAATCACTTATTTTATGATGTCATCAATCAATGTCCAACCTTAAGTCGTCATTTATGTACCCGTAATAAAATAATCGATAGACAACTAATAGATCTCCGTATTTTATAGTCATAGCTGCAAGTATTAAATTTTAGGAAAAAAATTGTCAATAATTATCTCAAGCATGAAGAGTTTGAAATCAAATACGAAGAAACGTGATTGAATCGATTACTTGATGTCGTCGTGGATATTGTTCAACATCAACATCAACCACAATAACTCTCATTGTCGGGATTTAAACGGTAAACTTGAGCATGTATGCAAGAAGTGCGTTTCAACAAATATAATAATGAAATAAATAATATTCTTTTTTCGTCAGTCTGGCACGCAGTTTTTTTCCGGTGCGTGGTAATGTGCGCCTCAGACTAAGTGATCGAATGATACATGAGCAAGCAGTCAGAAGCGATGGAAATACAGTATATATTAATGAAATACATCAACTGTCATAGATTTGTTAAAGAACTATTATAACTTGAATCAGGGTGGAGGACTTGAACACGGGAACACTGTTGTTTTATTTATTTATAGGAAAATGTACAGGAAACGTTGAAACCCGTGGTTTATGATAAGGCTGGGACTAGACTGACTCGCTCCATTCAGTCCTACCGTCATAACAGGCCACATCGTACACAGTTACATGCATATCTACTGTAGGATTAGACATGTCTATCTGCTTACCAAGGGCAAGTGGGCAGCGCTCGCACCCGTTATGTTCTAACTGCTTTATTGCTCTTGGCATCGCATCCAGATCGTTGGACCTTTCTGAGGATTCCACGTTACCACATACAACTAACACACGTCGTGTTTATAAAATATGCTCTACCGAAAGGAAAAAAAATACTGTGAAAGTTTAATTAATTTAACATGAGGACATGACACAAATTATCATTTTACACGCAGCTTCTTTATGGAATTTTTATCGTGCACCCTAAACGGGGGAGCTAATAAAGACTCACGTCAGAGACTGTTGGAGACGGACCCATTAATCGTAATCTTCATCGATCACCGATGCTGATTGAAGCGCATTAGCGTATTACAACAAGTTAACAATTATAGGTGCATCCATAACTAGTATCACTTCTATATATTACTTATATATACTAAAACATTGATGTCTGCCTATCATTTATAAGCTTTTCTTATCCGTAATACTGCAATAAAATTAGATAAAGAATCGAGCTGCACAGTGAAAATATTCACTAGACAGTATTGAACTCTTGCCCACACCATTGTAAACAATCCAGCTGACTACTTTATAAGGTCCAAATGACAGTTACAGACAATCCAGCTGACTACTTCATGCGATCCAACTGAAAGCTACAGATAATCCAGCTGACTACTTTATGCGGTCCAACTGACCACAGATAATCCAGCTGACTACTTTATGCGGTCCAACAAACAGCTACAGATAATCTAGCTGACTACTTTATTCGTTCCAACAAACAGCTACAGATAATCCAGCAGACTACTTTATGCGGTCCAACTGGCAGCTACAGATAATCCAGCAGACTACTTTATGCGGTCCAACTGGCAGCTACAGATAATCCAGCAGACTACTTTATGCGGTCCAACTGACAGCTACAGATAATTTAGTTGACTACTTTATGCAGTCCAAGTGACAGCTACAGTTAATCCAGCTGACTACTTCATGCGGTCCAACTGACAGCACAGATAATCCAGCAGACTACTTTATGCGGTTCAACTGTCAGCTACAGGTAATCCAGCTGACTGTTTTGAGCGGTCCAACTGACAGCTACAGGTAATTCAGCTGATTACTTTATGCGGTCCAACTGTCAGCTACAGATAATCCAGCTGACTGCTTTGTGCGGTCCAATTGACAGCTACAGGTAATTCAACTGAGTACTTTATGTGGTCCAATTGACAGATACAGATAATCCAGCTGACTACTGTATGCGGTCCAACTGACAGCGACAGATAATCCAGCTGACTACTGTATGCGGTCTAACTGACAGCAACAGATGATCCAGCTGATTACTTTATGCGGTCCAACTCACAGCTACAGAAATCCAGCTGACTACTTTATGCGGTCCAACTGACAGCTATAGATTATCCAGCAGACTACTTTATGCGGTCGAGCTGACAGCTATAGATAATCCAGCAGAATCATTTGTACGGTCCCACTGACAGCTACAGATAACCCAGCAGACTAATTTATGCGGTCTAACTGACAGCTTTAGATTATCCAGCAGACTAATTTATGCGGTCCAACTGACAGCTACAAATAATCCTGCTGACTACTTTATGCGGTCCAACTGACAGCTACAGATAATCCAGCTGACTACTTTATGTAGTACAACTGACAGCTATAGATTATTCAGCAGACTAATTCATGCGGTCCAACTGACAGCTACAGATAACCTAGCAGACTAATTTATGCGGTCTAACTGACAGCTATAGATTATCCAGCAGACTTATTTATGCGGTACAACTGACAGCTACAGATAATCCAGCTGACTATTTTATGCAGTCCAACTGACAGCTATAGATAATCCAGCTGACTACTTTATGCGGTCGAGCTGACAGCTATTGATAATTCAGCAGACTACTTTATGCGGTCGAGCTAACAGCTATAGATTATCCAGCAGACTAATTTATGCGGTCCAACTGACAGCTATAGATTATCCAGCAGACTAATTTATGCGGTCCAACTGACAGCTATAGATTATCCAGCAGACTAATTTATGCGGTCCAACTGACAGCTATAGATTATCCAGCAGACCATCCAATGAAAGCAGGATGACAATTTGGAGCGAATGACAAGGAAACTCTACGCTTCACAACTAAATGATGGGTAAACTGGATAATTTTATGAAGCCAGGCGTGTGGATGTAAAATGTTTGGGTAGTCAAGCGATAAGCTGGACGAGTCTGCATTGGGAAATATTGCTGGACGATTCTATGTTAGTCAAGCTGGATTATTCTAAAGTAAGTCAAACATCTTTCGTGACAATGTAAGAAGAATCTATTGCGATAAAATAGTCAGCATGACGAGATTTAATTCGTCAAGCATGTCTGACGACACAACAATCGTCAGTCGCACTGCCTTGCATGTGACGAATATGTTTTCTTAGTGCTTATGTGAAAATTTATATTTATTTCTGAATTACTTTATAAAACCACTTTTTTTGCACGCGCTTGGTGGTGTGGAGACTAACAACGGTTAGCTTTTGTTCAAAATTGGAGTCGTAATTGTTAAGGCACGAGTTCCATGGCAGTATTTTGCTCTTGAGACTTCGTGTGAGTAGAACATTTGTATTTCCCACTAAAACCAGGATTAGGCGTTGAGATTAACCCTATTCTTACTAAAACCAGGAAAATCGTTTTCACGCGTTGAGATTTACACTTTTTTTCTGCAATAAGGAAAAATAGTTATAAAACGATTAAATTATTAAAAAAAATTGTTTGTACGAAAACCTTGGAAATATATTAAAAAAATCGAAATTAATATGCTTTTTTTACGAAAAACAGGAAAATATCTATCGTACATTCTGACTAGCCCAATTTTATAAAACGCCCGTTGAAAGGTAATACAGACTAAAAAGTATATGGGAAATATTCCGCCATTTATAATGCTCATGGATGGAGTGGCCAGGGAGGAGTACGCATGGGCATTGGGTCGAGGTTTGGAGCTGCTTGGAGGAAATTGGCTGAGTTGACAGTTAAGTCATATGCTGTTTATGAATGATTGGCACTGGTGGCAGATTCGGAGGTGAGATTTAGGTTAGTGTTGGTGTCTGGTAGGGAGTGTCGTGTGAGGAAATCAAGCTGAGAGTTGACATGGGCAAGATTAACGTTATGGATGCTCGCGGAATGATGATGCGAGCGGATTCAGTGTTCGCCTACATCTGTGCGTTATTGGGAGAGTTCAGTGTTTCAAGTACCTGGACTCTCATGTGGAGAAGACTGGACAAGTGAAAACTGAAGTGCAATCTAGAGTGAAGGGATGGTGTAAAGGGTTGATTTACCGAAAATTTAATGAGCTGCAGGACGTTGGATTTGGAAGCAAAGAGGGGGGATGTATTAGAGGTATTTACCGCAACTGTTCTCTAATGGGCTGGGACGAGAGGGGGGGGGGAGCAGAATAGAGAGATGAAGGTGCTTTTTTTTCAAAATGAAGCGTTTGTGATGTAAGACCGGAGAGACCCTGATGAATACTATCAATAATGACCGTGTTCGAAATAGAACGGGGATGGGGAGGAAGTTAGAGGACAGTAGATTCATGTGTTCAGATGTGGTTTGGACTTATGGTGAGGAGGAATGATGGCAGAGAGGTAAAACGGGTGATGACAGCGGAGGTGACTGAGCGCAGGCATAGATCGAGGAAGACCAAAGTTTGGGAGGATGGATGTCATGATGCTGGCTTTATTGAGGAGAGACATCAGTGTGAAGGTGGCGTGTGAGCCGTCTGCGTCTCGTGAAAAACGAGGTGGCCGTGGGTGTGGAGGGCCATTCAATTATGTTTTAGCAGTGGTAAGCCAATTAAGGTTGTCGAGCCTTGCTGCTGACACTAATCCCGGCCGCACTCATGACCCACAGTGTATGTTGGGGGGTCGTGACCAGACCCTTCAGTGCTAAAAGGCTGAATTTTTGTTAAGTGAGTCAAGTGCCTGTTAGCAGTGAGAGGTTTGACGAAAAAAAAGACCGAGTGTCACCAACTGAAGGAACTTAAAATAAATCTAACTTTGAAGTACCTCAACATTTATTAACATAAATTTCAGAAATATGGAATGATATTTAGACGTTTCCGATTTCACAATGAGGAATATAATTTTGATTGGTCATGACAATGGTCCTGGGGTTGTGGCGAAAAAACGAGGTTGGGCGAGGCAAGTGGGCCACCTCGCGAACGCTTCTCTCACCAATTCCGGCCAATTAGTCAAAAAACAGGCAGAGACCTGTAATGTAATATTTATATCAGCTATGATTGGTATACAATATAAAAATGTATACAATTTATTTTCTGGGATGAAATTAATTTCATCCAATTTAATTTTACTGGGTTGTAACCAGATCAATTTAATTTATGTGATAGAATAAATCCGTCCAATGTAATTTGTTGGGAAGGAACCAAATCCATCCAATTTAATATAATTTGAAACTATAATAATTTATTTTGGAAAATATCTCAAAGGATCCAATTTAATTTAATATGAATAGTTGATTTTATTTTTTGATTTAAATAGCGTGCATTGATTACAAAGTTAGATAAATCAAATAGAATATGATTTGGATTTAAATATTTAAGTGGCATTGAGCTCGAAAATGCAGAGAATTTTAACTTTACAGTTAAATGGAATATCGGTTGACTGAACTAGGCGTTCTCTTGTCCCGACAACCTCACCTGATATTTCCACAATCTCTTTGATGGTCACACATGATTGCCGGCAGTAGGCTGTTCCACGCAGTCCAACTGTCCCGTCTCGGCACACCGAAATCCTCCTTTCACTCCTCCCTCCACTGTGCTCCTGAGGAACCCTGATCGGTTGATCCCTTGACACAGGATGTCCCGGCGGATCGCTGACGCCTTCAGTCATTGGGTCTTCCTTATAACTATAGCACAAGTTGGTATAGCAATCCTTTCTCCTTGTGAAGTCTCCAAGTTTGCAAGCTAGTATCACAGCCCCCTCCGTGTGTGAAGGCAGATAACGAAATCTTCGACTTCTCGGATGGTGGTGTAGAGCTATGAGATGCGTGCGCTGTCGCTGCGGCTTCTTCCAGGCCTGATCTCCCGACCAATTTTCCCGTGGAGTAAGCGACATCTTCTTCTGCTGTAGGCAAGTAAGACGGCCAGTAAATGGAGTTCACGATTTTATAAATTTCATAAATTGGATAGTCTTGATTGTCAGGACAAGGTCAGCCATTTATAGTCTAGAGTTACGAATGGATCCATGAGAAATTTTCCTTACAAGAGGTGCGCTTTGCTGTCTGCCCCCCCCCCTATATGCCTGTATCTATAGCTGTAGAAGGTTTTGATTTGGAAAACAAAACTAATGAAAATATGAAGCAGTTGTGTTAAGTTATGATACTTTTTGTGTCGGATCGAAACATGTGGGGCCCTCAAGTTGTTCCACTACATTTTGATGACAGTGACTGCTAGAATCATGTAGATGACGGGCAAACTCAGCCGGTAGTGGACAAGGTAATATGGGTGTAACTTTTGTGGGAACAAAACCCACAATGCCTCGTCGGAGGAAGGAAAACTGTAAATTGTATATTGTTGGAACCATCTAGTTCAGTATGACGTAGACATCTAGTTTTTTTGGAATGTATAGTAAGTGGCAGTGGTCCTTGATGTTTCCCCTTCCCATTTTTTTTTCAATTTCCAATGGTGTTCCCGCTCTGTGCTGCCTCCTAGACGTTTTCCCTCTGTCGTATTGAGTAAAGGGCCAGAGCATTTCCATTTATCTTGGAAGTACATCGTTCTAAGATTTTCTTGTTAGTTAAAGGCATATCATGGCTTTTAAGATAATATGAGTAAAATATGGTAAGAAAGCGTACATGGTAGTTGTTGTAGTTTGAAGTAAACCATCTTTGTGTTAAAATGTCCTGAGGTTGAGTACGTAATTCTTGACGCCGGCCTGCGGGTGCTTGGGAAGCGGTAACCGCTTGGGTTACTAGCCTTAGGGCCGGCAGTGTGTTCCGAACAATGATGAGTGTAGCACCATGAATTTTCGGTACTCTCCCAGGATATCACGACGCATCAAGTAGATACCTCGTGACTTGACTAGTGACTAGAAATAATGTTACAGTTTTACTGTAGCAGTTATAAAGACCTAACCCTGCTAGTTAGATACATACACAGTTAGTACAGTATAGATTTTGTAGCACTACCATGACCGTGTTAGTGACGAGACCGTATATTCGCTTTTACTACTTTTTGGGACTCCCGCCGAAATACAAGTAAGTTCCCGGTGTGTATCGTAGAGATGTGTTAAATATGCCTAGTCATTAAAATTAAAATCTCAATCAGGTGTTAATCCCATTCAAAGGTGTGTGATAATACATGTAAAGTGTGCAAAAGGAAAGAAAATCATTCCCCACAACTTCATAAATAAAATCAACAGAACAGATACACTTTCACTCTAAGCTAAACCATCGGGTACGCATCACAGATCATCAGAAATGCATTACTTCCATTAGATGCATTACTCATATTAGATAAAGGCATTACATCCATTAGATGCATTACTCCCATTAGACAAATGCATTACTCCCATTAGATGCATTTCTTCCATTTGATAAATGCATTACCCCTGTTGGATGCATTACACTCATTAGATGAATAACTCCTATTAGATACATTACTTTCATTAAAATTCATGCATTACTGTCATTAGATGCAGTACTCCCATCAGATGAATGCATTACTCACATAAGATAAATGCATTACTCCCATTAGATAATGCGAAAATAATCAGCATAATGTGGAACGCCCGGTGACGTGGTATAATTTAGAAATAAAGATTCTTCACACACCAAGTCAGCGTTTTGTGTAGGGCTCCATCAAAAATTGTATGTACGTACAGACAGACATACAGCCGGTTCCCCCTAGTTAGGAGGGTTGCTAAGGTAGGCTGTCACGGAAGGGGGAGGCGCCCATTCTCCCCGCCACAAGACCGCCGTGATCATGCCGAGGCTCGAACTCGCGACATGCAGCACAAGAGGCTAGCACGGCAGTCGGACACGCTAACCACTCAGCCACGGCGGCCTCCATCAAAAATTAAAGATAACATAAATCATCAATGACCATCCCTTTAAAAACAAAGTGTAATTACTGAAATACTCTGATGATAAATAGATCGACCTACGATAGCGATTGACGTCTTTTGTACTCTCGCTGTAAATACGTGATATCGGTAAAATAAATCACAAATTCTGCGGTACTTACCCATAAAATTTCCGTACATCCCAAAATTAGGGAACTTTACCTCGCTCCACTTCCTACACAAACGGTTACTACGAGATATAAAAAATGTGTTACCTTAACACCTTCATAGATGCATTTCGAGAAATTAAAAGTTTCCTTTTCCTAGCAACGTAGCTCTACAGTCTTTACGACTCGGACGTAGAGAATATGAGTCCAAACGGTTGTGACGCAAACTTAATTTGATTTGAGCCTCATTTCCACCGTAGCCTCAACGTGAGTCATAATAGCCCATCCCCCCCCCCCCGTGGGCCGCGACCGTCATTGATTCAGATGAGTTCGCACGGCCTCGCGTGCGAAAATAATAGTCTTGTCAAGATGAAACCAAGTACATATTTCAATTGTGACAGATTCGCGTACTAGTGCGTACAAGAGAGTAAAGAGTTAACGCGTATCTTCGTAAATGTATTGTTATCTCTGTGCGTAATAGGGTGGAGAGACCGCCTCACTTGCACAGGTGTTTGGAGTTTAGACAGCTTCGTATAGTCCGGTGTGTTTTCCGAAAGTGATAAGCTGTTTACGGTAGGTTGGGTATGTGAGTAGGCTTTGTAGGTTGAACGGGGGATTTATGAACGCTCGTCGAGCTGCCGCGAGTGCGTTGCAATCCTTCAGTAAGTGTTTCACGTTGATAGCCACTTGGTGGCAACAGGCGCAAGGTGGCGCGTTTGGTTCTGTGTCAACATCCATCAGGTGGTTGTGAGTTATCCAAGTATATCCCGTGCACAAGCGGTTGATGAACACTTGGTCTTTTCTGTTGGTGAACTTTGTTTCCCATTCTCCGACTCACGGTTTGACTGAGAGCATTTTTTGTCCACTCTGCTGTGCCACATTTCATCCCATCGGTATGTTATATGGGAGTTGATAATAGGGAACCAGTCTCGGTAATGTATTGCGAAAAATGGTTCTTGGTGTGTAGATGCCAGCTTAGCAAGCGGACATCACAAAGAGATCGTGCTGCATTTTAAGTAGAACGGGATGTTCGTAGTGCAGGGTTTTAAGCTGGGTGACGACACTCAGACTGTCTGAGAATTTGACGTACTTGGGGAAGCGATTTTTTTTGGCAATAGAGATGGCTAGTTCGAGTGCGTGGAGCTCCGCAGAGAACACGGAGGTCTTTTGTGGGAGGGTGGCTGAGAGTGGGATGTTCCCGCACACAGCGGCGGCTCCCGCTCCGTCCGCGGTTTTGGAGCAGTCAGTGTATATGTGGCGGTGCTCTGAATATTCTTCCTCAAGTAATCTTAGGAATTCCTGCCGGTACGTGTGGGTTGGAGTAGTTACTGTAGGGTACACTTGCAGATCTAGGTTGACCGGTGGTGGGTTGATCATCCATGTTGGTGTGTTTATTTGAAGGATTCGGTAGGAAAATGAAGGCTTAATAGCTTTACGATTGATGTTTAGCGAGGTCAGCAGGTTGCCCACACGTAGGGAAAAAGGTGGGTGGGCATATATTCTTCTTAGCCGCAAAAAGGCGCTTATCAGATATGTTAGTGATGTAGCTGATTGCTGGGTTGTTGATAAGACTTCTAGTCTTAAAGTAGTATTGCAGTGAAAGTTTGTCTCGCCGGAGCGGAAGTGGAAGCTCGTTAGCGAGCACGTTAAGTGATTCGATTGGGGTGGAGCGGAACGCGCCGGTTGTGATACGCAAAGCATTGTTTGCGATGGTCGAGAATAGTTTTGGCTGCAGATCCGTAGACAACGGCTCCGTAGTCCATGCGCGATCGTATTATTGCTCTGAACAACGTCATTCCGGTGT
>SDVV010014880.1:0-14679 GCA_016164225.1 Gammarus roeselii
CCTCGTTCAAATACTCGGCGGGTCCCCGTTAACGTCCACTTGCCCAAGCCAGAGCTAGGCTAAAATGTGAAGCGAATGAAACACGCTTGTGTTTGTGAACCTCAACTCAAATGATTCCTACAGCCACAATTAGTCTTGTACAAGTCTATAAGTTTCATATGAGCATGGTGATCGATACACAGGACACAATCAATGTCCTCTAACCCAAAATCAATGTACGGTATCGATGTAAAATGCAAAAATGTTCGATGGAAGAGGGCAGTTGCCCATTCATTGTTAAATAACAGAGCATGAGTATTACCTTTCTTGAGATGGAGAGCATCACAAGATAGCCTGTCTTTAGTACAACAAACAGTGTTAGATGTACGCGTGAAGAATAATCCATTGCCCGTCAATTGCACGAAAAGTATGAATCAAGAAACACCAAATGACAGTCTAGTTTCCTCTATTCTCTTAGCCCGTCCCTGGGCTGCTGAGAACAGTGAAACATATTAATATTAGCCTGCCAGGTGCACATTCCTCGAGAATAGTGTAAGCTACACGTGGGAGAGCGGTGGTAGGGAAACGAAGGAACCCACATCGAGACATATGTAGAGGCTAGCTAAACTTCTGTTATACCACTCATAACATATTGGCTATGTATCGTATTCCAACACTGACAATCGCCACCATCATTTCCAACACCCGTGTATTGACTATGTATATGGTTGGGAGAAGCAATGACTTGTGTGACTTGTTTTAATGAGTTTCACATTGTGCTGGTAACGGTAGGTTGCGTAGCTTGGTCCCTCTGTTTCGCAAGCATCCGTTCACGTAACGAAAGTGTGGTAACTACGATAAAAGGTTATAATGATAATAACATCATGATATAAGCAGATTAGGCTGCAAGTTACGATGGTTGTTAGAGCGTGTTTAGACTTACTGTTGCATCGTATAGCTTGTAATCTAGTTTGTAAACGCACTAGCAGAATCAGATTCACGAATGCTTGTAAAGTCTATCACTACCCATGATGTCTATTTGCAATTACTTGCAGCTTCGCGTAAACCACCTGTTGTAAATGTGTCGTAACAGCAATGATCCCAGATCCCCAACAAACTATGTGGTGGTCCTCTGGATTCGTGCAATCAAAAGCTTGTAAATGGAAAATGAATATGACGTGTATTTATCCATTTTGCATCTTGGGGTAAATTCCAATTTGTGATTCTCGAAACTTATGATTACTACTCTATAATATTCTAAATTTCTGTTATCTTCTGCCTAAAACATGAATGGTCTTCAATTTCAATTGATGTTACTACGTTTTGTGGAGACTTATTTACCATCATTTATTCCTGAACACCCAACCCTGTGGAGATAGTTATTTACCATCATTCTTCCCTGAACACCCAACCCTTTGGAGACTTATTTACCAACATTCTTTCCTGAACACCCACCAACCATGTGTAGACTTATTTACCATCGTTTTTTCCTGAACACCCAACCATGGGGATACTTATCTACCATCAGTCTTTCCTGAACACCCAACCATCAGGAGACTTATTTACCATCATTCTTTCTTGAACACCCAACCATGTGGAGACTTATATACCATCATTCTTTCCTGAACACCCAACCCTGTGTAGACTTATTTACAATCATTCTTTCCTGAACACCCAATCATGTGGAGACTTTCTTACCAACATGCTTTCTTGAAAACTCAACCCTGTGGAGACTTATTAACCATCATTCTTTCCTGAACACCCAACCATCAGAAGACTTATTCACCATGATTCTTTCCTGAACCCCCAACCCTGTGGAGACTTATTTACCATCATTCTTTCCTGAACACCCAACCATGTGAAAACTTATTTACCATCATTCTTTCCTGAACACCCAACCATCAGAAGACTTTTTACCATGATTCTTTCCTGAATACCCAACCATGTGGAGACTTATTTACCATCATTCTTTCCTGAACACCCAACCATGTTGAGACTTATTTACCATCATTCTTTCCTGAACACCCAACCCTGTGAGCTCTAATTTACCATCATTCTTTCCTGAACACCCAACCATGTGGAGACTTATTTATCATCATTCTTGCCTGAACACCCAACCCATGATCTGACAAGTTTGTAACACTGTTCCCTAAGTCACGAAACACGATGTAACAAACAACTTTTTTCCTAGAAGTCGTTTGCGGATTGCTCATTAACTGTAGGTACAAACGGTAACCTGTACAGTACCGAGCTGCATCTTCGTTTTACCCAAACCGCGAGCCTCTATTCGAATAAACCTGCAGGATGCATCAATTAAATTATCCACAGAACAGGGCATGAAGGGTAAAGTGGTCCAAATGCATGGGAATTGTTAACATTACAGACTACTTTTCCTGTGAGTCCCTCATTATTTACTAGAATTAGGAATATTATGATCATTGTTCCTTGGTCTCCAGCATCATAATTTAGCACATACACGAAATGGACACAACGATCAACCTTCACCTTCTGAAAAGCTAAGATTCCAAAATTACGAATTACAACTAATTCTTTGATGTACCGTTGATCTCCACTCTTTCTATCTCCTCTTCCTTTAAATTATGTGTACAGGCAGTCCTATGGTAATATCAATAATTTTAATATTATTGAAAAATTCTGTTTATGTCACAATTGGATGCTAGTCTTCTATATATATGAATTAGTGCGCCAAAATGAACATTCCAATTCAGTTTTCTGGTATGAAATTGGCGTTTTTTTTGTCACTTTCATGATTCACATGTTTCGGTACAAATTAGCCTATGTGATGGTTTCTGTTTGAAATGAAAAATGGGCTAGCAATAAAAAGTGTCTGAAAACCGTTAATATATAACTATTATTTCGTTGAATGCTACCAAGACGATAATGACCAAGGGGGATGACTTTGGAAATGAATACCTACATGTTAATTTTCTCCCCTTCGTGCTTGTGACGAGCTGTTAACAGACTCTCGTCTCGATTCGGAGTAAATGAGGAAAACCCCCGATCATAGAATTGCACTTGGTCCTCGGACTCAGAACCCCGATCATAGAATACAGTTGGTCCTCGGACTCAGAACCTCCGATCATAGTATGCACTTGGTCCTCGGACTCAGAACCGCCGATCATAGAATGCACTTGGTCCTCGGACTCAGAACCCCGATCATAGAATACAGTTGGTCCTCGGACTCAGAACCTCCGATCATAGTATGCACTTGGTCCTCGGACTCAGAACCCGCGATCATAGAATGCACTTGGTCCTCGGACTCAGAACCCCTGTCATAGAATGCACTTGGTCCTCGGACTCAGAACCCCCGATCATATAATGCACTTGGTCCTCGGACTCAGAACTCCCGACCATAGAATGCACTTGGTCCTCGGACTATGAACCCACGGCCACTGCTGTCAACTTGGCCTCGTCACTCACGTTTGGTGAGCGAAGACGGTAGTTCTCACCTACAAGGACGGGGTATTGCTTACCTATGGCCAAGCCCCTGTCAGGAAGATGAAGAGTGAGTGCCTTTGTCAGCAAGATGAAGGGTGAGTGCCTTTGTCAGCAAGATGAAGAGTGAGTGTCTTCGTCAGCAAGATGAAGAGTGAGTGCCTTTGTCAGCAAGATGAAGAGTGAGTGCCTTTGTCAGCAGAATGAAGGGTGAAATCCTTTGTCAGCAAGATGAAGGGTGAAATCCTTTGTCAGCAAGATGAAGGGTGAAATCCTTTGTCAGCAAGATGAATTGTGAAAGCCTTTGTCAGCAAGATGAAGGGCAAAGCTTGTGTCAGCAAGTGGAGGGTTAATCGGTGTTGACTTGGGCTCTGACTGAATCTTTTATGCTTATTTTCAATAAAATTAGTAGCCAGCTTAGGTTCAGATTCAAGTGCAAACTTAGGTTCCGAACAGAATTACGAATTAATATGTTTGACTTAGGCACTCGCACTCACTCGCAAGTATACCTGGAACACTGAGTCAGGCCCAATACATGCCTAATAACAGACACAAGTCAAAGCAATTAACCAAAGAACATTATGTTTGCCGGTATTAATTGAGTGCCTATTAATGTTGAGTTCTTCAACACGTTGTAGAGAATGTTGAACAAAGCTAGAATAAAGGCATATGAATGCAGCGTGTTATGGAAGAGGGGTTGTTTAGGCCTAACATAAAGCATCACCGACTTCACGGTGATTTTAATATATAGAATGGATATATTGTCTTTTATTACCCCAAATATTCAAGCAATTATGATAATATAATAATTGGAAAAACGCAGAGCCCATAATTACGCTACAAACGTTGAAAATCATTCACCCGCCAAAAATGGGGGCCTGCATTTCATCTGACATTGTTTTTCTTCTTTTTTCTTATGACATTGTTCTTTTTCTTCTTTCTTTTGACATTGTTCTTCTTCTTCCTCTTTCTTGTAACATTGATCTTTTTCTGAATTTGTTCGTCTTTTCCTTTCTTCTGTCATTGTTCTTACTCCGGACTTACGAGTTCAAAGTTTCCAGGAAGAGGTTCATCGCCCGGTGTAGCTCCCTGGAAAGAGGGGTCGCGCCCAGTGTAGCTCCCTGGAAAGAGGTACCGCGCCCGGTGTGGCTCCCTGGAAAGAGGTACCGCGCCCGGTGTAGCTCCCTAGAAAGAGGTACCGCGCCCAGTGTAGCTCCATGGGAAGAGGTACCGCGCCCGGTGTAGCTCCCTGGAAAGAGGTGCCGCACCCAGTGTAGCTGTTCCCTCCAAATCACTACACATTGGATTAAACAGTTGATCCCGTGCATTAATGTGCTGAGATGTTGCGAGACAAAAGAACACGTCTCATTATTTTATAAAACGGAAAGTATTACAACTTCTGACGTCATCGTTCCTATAAAACTCCTTAGTTTTTCCCGTTTCATTTTTTTCTAAACGTATTCAGCTTTCACATCAGCTTGGGAGAGGTCATCATTTCGTCGCAATAAGGAATCCTTTCAGTCGACCCTCAACATAAGTCGTGTTTCAAGGTATTCAGCTATTGAATTCATCTAGTGACGGTGAGGCGGACTAAGGTACTCATGGTTCAACGTCTTGCTGAACATAATTGGAAGCCAGGTTCAATAGTTCAGGTAACAGAACAAAAACTCCTTTAATATTTTCATTAGGAACCTCGCTATTCAAACAAAGTTTGGAGCGTCAATATGCCGTTGATTTGAATACAACTTGCGCTTTTAGGAATTGTTATTTTTGTAATTAAAGTTCCAATCACAAAACTGTGCTCAAATGCTATTATATAATAAAAAACGTTATACAAGTCCACGTCTATTTGTGTATTGAGTAGTTTTGTAAAAGCAGCACAAAAGTAACACGCGTTTGTCCTTTCCGAAATAAGTTTCAAAATTTTCATGCTCTCCAAATGCTTTGGATAGCAGGAATATTTGAAGCCATTGAAGCGTTATGTCCACAGGAGTATCACGTTGCCAGATGTCCATGGATAACTGCAACACATGTCCCGAGTGTTGCAGCTGTCTGATCAACACCATAGATAGCTGCAACACGTGACCTGAGTGTTGCAGCTGTCTGATCAGCACCCTGGATATCTGCAACACGTGTCCCGAGTGTTGTAGCTGTCTGATCAGCACCATGGATAGCTGCAACACGTGTCCCGAGTGTTGCAGCTGTCTGATCAGCACCCTGGATAGCTGCAACACGTGTCTTGAGTGTTGCAGCTGTCTGATCAGTACCGTGGATAGCTGCAACACGTGTCCCGAGTGTTGCAGCTGTCTGATCAGCACCCTCGATACCTGCAACACGTGTCCCGAGTGTTGCAGCTGTCTGATCAGTACCGTGGATAACTGCAACACGTGTCCCGAGTGTTGCAGCTGTCTGATCAGCACCCTCGATACCTGCAACACGTGTCCCGAGTGTTGCAGCTGTCTGATCAGCATTATTACGAGTATTCTAAAAGTCTGAAGCACGAAATCATTGATTGGTTCATACGTAAAATTCAGTTCAATGGAAAGCATACACTGCGTTCCATATTGTTCACCAGTTTTATTCTTTTCAAATAAAGTTCTTATAATATGGTAATATTCTTCCAAATGATTCGTGGGGGTATCATTAGCACACGTATATCGTTCCTGAAATGACAGCACTTCTGGCAAAACTGTATGAAATTCCCATCAGTTTTGAAATCAAAATGAAATGTATGATATAGCCTATAATATTAATTTTGATCCACCACTTAATCATTCCTTTTGTTTACACGAGCGTGGCATAGAGTGACTAGCTTGTACTGCGACTATATAATAGCCTCCTGAAGCTTGCATTTCATTGTTTACATGATTGAGGTGGATGGATGATTATTCATTTTATAGATATTTTAGTATTTTATTTTTTCTTCTTTCTTGGGCTCAATTATTTTTCTCCGTCCTTTTTCATAGTGTTAAATTTTGTATTTGTTATTATTATATATATTGAGGATGGTTGAGACAAGGTGACCCAGGGAAGGGGGGGTACTCGTAGGACCCGAGGGACTCTGGGGACCCGGGGTTTCGGGAACCCGAGGGACTTGGAAGACTATGAGGATTTGGGGGGACCCACTTGGACCCTTCTGAGGCCCCTTGGGACACCCTTGAGACACCCATGAGACCCTTTGAGACAATCTTGAGGAACCGTGGGACCCTCTTGAGGGTCTCTGAGTCCTGGAACCTCTGCTCCCCCTCCCTACGCTGTAAAACACATACAAAGAGGAATGTATAAATGTGGAGTACTTGAGTAGAGAAATTAGTTATTACAGTCCACAGCATTGCTGACGCAGAGGGAGAGAGCCGCGCCGAGGCTGGTTGTGGTGCGTCGAAATCAGTCGAAACATGTTGAGACGAGTCGAGTTGGTCGCGACGAGTCGAAACTGGCCGAAATGATTTGAGATAAGCCGAGATGAGCTGAGACGGAGGGACTCGATGGACCCGGGGAGCTCGGAGGATTTGGGTAACCCTCCGGGGCTCATCGGGCTCTTTTGAGACCCAAGGGAACTCTGCCTCCCCCTTTCCCCTATCCCCCTAAACAATAAGTGCCCAAGATGAACCTGCCCTTTCTTTCCTCTTCACGTTCCACAATTCTGTCGTATAAAATAACGCTGGTATACTTGTGCGAGAGCTCCTGTTTGTGATTTTGTGATTAGGAGTTTTTTTTCAGTTTGTGCTCGCTCGCGCGTGTACAGAACATATGTAACTTCTGTGGTTGACCTTTGCCGCGTATCTATAAACCTTGTGATGCGTTGCGGCTGGAGTTGATCTGATTCGTGAGGCCGTGGACCCATTTCCAATTTCGACAAAATACCTGTGTGCACTGGCGTGCGTACATATTACTCTTTGATGTTCTGAGGGGGTGGAGATGGGTATTCGCTTCGTCTGAGTCTTTATCTTACCTAAATAAATAAATTGTCGGAGCTGACTTTGTCCGTGTAGCCAAAACCCTTGTCCCAGACTCGACGATGCTGCCTGTACAAAAAATAAACTGGACCGCGTAGTTGTAAACATTGTGTTGCGTGGCTGTCGGAGCTGACTTTGTCCGTGTAGCCGTAAACCTTGTACCAGTCCCAACGATGATACCTATGCGCTCTAGCGAACGTACATATTACTCTTGAAGTTCTAATTAATTGGAGGCGAGGATTCGTTCCGTCTGAATCTTACCTGAATAAATGAAGTGTACTGTGGTCGACCAAGACCGTGTGGCGGTCTAGGTCGTGTTGCGTTTCTGTCGGAGCTGACTTAGTCGGTGTAGCCGTGGACATAGTACTATTCTCGACGCTGCTACCTGTACGCACTAGCGTGCGTACATTTTACTCATGAAGTTCTAAATTATTGAAAGCGGAGCTCCGTTGTGTCTAAGCGATTTTCTTATGAGCACCGACGTGCGTCTGACATTGCTAAAATTTTATTGTTTTTCTAACTTTAAAGGTGTTGTCTTTTACACTGAGGTGTGCGAGCCTACTGGGATCCATGATCATTGAGCCCTACGAAGGAGCCTATTATGACTTGCGTTGAGGCTCTGGTGGAACTGAGGATCAAATCAAATCATTGTTTACATGAATGTGGCATAGAGTGACTAGCTTGTGCTGCGACTATATAATAGCCTCCTGAAGCTTGCATCTCATTGAAAACTGCTTGCTGATTCGATGCATCTTTTACCTAGGAATGCTCCACAACAGGGAAACATGCAAACCACCGATAAATTTATCTTCCATTCCTCCTTATCTTTTGACTGGTCTACCCAAGACTCGGAGACGCTACATTTCAAAATATTTGCGAAAAGTGCTGCCATTTCATGCAAGCTGCACGTGCGTAATGACACTCTTATGTGCGTTAATGATACTCTTACGTGCGTTAATGATACTCTTACGTGCGTTAATGATACTCTTACGTGCGTAAATGATACTCTTACGTGCGTTAATGATACTCTTACGTGCGTTAATGATACTCTTATGTGCGTTAATGATACTCTTACATGCGTTAATGATACTCTTACGCGCGTTAATGATACTCTTACGTGCGTTAATGATACTCTTACGTGCGTTAATGATACTCTTACGTGCATTAATGATACTCTTACGTGCGTTAGTGACTCTTACAGATCATTTGATATAATAATGCCTTTGATTTTGGCATTATATCTACGAAATATGTTGCAAGTTTATAAAAAAAAAACTAACAATATCGGTAGTACAGCAGATAAATAAAATTAATTAACAAATAAAATTTTATCTGAAAATTTATACCAGCATTTCGTGCTTTACGTTTTTACATAATATGAACTTTAATTGTCTTACTAATTAAACTGCTTTGATGGGAAATCCAAGTCATACTATAAATAGAACATGTTCAATGAATGGGTGAAAATACTAAATTGTTTCTTCGTCATCGATAAGCCATTAACGAGTTTTAAGTCTTTGCAGCACGCTCTGTTTTTTCATTTCGATGAGCGTACTGATTCGCAACTTAAAAGACTGCCAGCACAAATATTAGAATTATTCATATTAGCAATAGGATCATTAAGATTCAAAGGATCGATTTTTACGGTACTACAATATTAAGTAAACTGGTAAATGTTCGTTTATTCTAACACGTTAAGTGTTTTCTATCGAGAAGATAACTCCTCATCCAATTTGTGTCAATGCTAACTCAAAAATGTCTAAATTTTGCTAACAACCTTTCACGGTTCATACAATCTTGCACTAGCGAACCCAACAATAACATCTTCAGTAAATTTTACTAAAGCAAGTTATGTATTGTTGAGAGCCTGAAAGCTAGGCCAAGTAGGCTATTATAAACAAAGTGAGTATATAATCGAGCATAAAAACCTGTTTCGAAAACTTGGTTTATGACAGGCAGGACTGATATTGGGTGATAGTTTTTTGACCATTTTGCATTGGATTTTTTTTTAATCAGACTAACATTCGCAATTTCAAGTGCATCGAAAAAAACACCGAATTGACATATTAATGAGATCGCTTTAATTGCATTGATTGGGCTGTTATCCCAGTTCGTGATGCCAGCTGCTGTTTAGCTGAACGATTCATGACTGTTTCTTCTTCGATCTGATCCTCGGAGTTAAGAGTTTGCTGTTTGGGGAATGCATCCTTCGAATAGTGGTTAACAGGGATGTTGTTGCAAATAAGATATTCTAATTTAATACCAGGTATAATACTGAAATATTTATAGAAGGCATTTGAAATCGCTTGTGGATCAATAAAGACCTCGTCATATTAATTGAAACAGTTTCACTCCTCTTATTATTTCCAAAAAGTCACTAACGATTTTTCAAATTTTTTGATATTCCCTTGTGAAGTCTCAATAAGATTTTGAATATGATTTTCCAGATCAACTATAGTCAGTTTACTGATTGCATTTTTGTAACGATTATGTTCGTTTTTAGCGCGTTTTTAATAGATGGTTCCGTCAATCTTTGTCGGAGTCCTAGCTTGTTTATGCCGGAGCTCTTTGTTGTTAGAGGGTAATACGTCTGGCACACCCCAACTGGTACCTCATAGAACTGTGTCAAGCATCATCTGTGTTTACCATTGATAGCATACCACTGTAGGTGTAAGTTATCAGCTCTTTTTTACGATGTTGAACATTACGGTCGCTGGATTTGCGATTGGTAATTACAATCGGTTTATCGGTATTCATGAGAATTCGGCTTCTGAATAGAAATAAGACAATTGTCTGAGACATCTGAAGTGATGCACATCAGCACGAGTTATGCAATAATAACATTATATATTAGAGCTGCAGATCCAGCAGTTGTACACGTTGGTTGAATAATTAATGGGTGCAAACCATGCAAATGGGACAATATAACTATTTATAAACACCATTTTCCAAACAGGCTTGATAAGGAATACTCAACAGAAAGAAAATAAATGACCTCGTTGATTAGGCAGAATATTGGTGTGAAAAAATTCCTTCCTTTGCCCCATTTTCTGTACACGCGACCGGACGCTGACGAGAATCTTGACGCCTCTTCAGTAATATCCCTGATTCGGTTTGAGCAGGTTCGATTCCCGATCAAGCCGGTGGGAGGGAGCGCTACTCAATGCTATAATGACTTGATAGTCATAGGATTTTTAAACCATGTCTGAAGAATATAGCACTGGTAGTCAATTATTAGATAGGAATAGTTAATATTCCAATCTATCTCGATAGCACCTTATATAAACATACATTGCTCCAAAAGAGCTCCAAGACACCTGAGCCAACCTTCATCCATCTGCAATAAGGCTTGCTAATTCCCTCTCTGGAGTGACCTGCACGCGTAGTCTAAAGTAGGTTACTTTAGACTACGTGATGAAGGTTACTTGGTGATGTAGGTAGGTTACTTTAGTGATGAAGCAGAAATGTTTGCTGATCCAAAACAAAAGGTGTGATGAACAAAATCGCCTGTGGCATCAGGCAGCCGAAATATGAATAGGGTCCTCCGTGACGTGCAAGGGGCAGTGTTTAGTAGCTCTAACAAACATTCTTGGGGTAATTTTCTTGTGTTGTGACATCTATTACTAATTTGAGACCGTGAGGAGCGGAGCACGTGTGAAGGTGTTTGGCGGAAGTTGTTGGGCAGTCGCTCACACTGCCCAACTATCGGAGCGCTTCTTGTAAACAAGGTGCTCAACGCGCACACCTCCATCCTACTAAAAGAAGGCTTGCTAGATTTCTTTCTGGCGGAAACTGTTCGGCGCAACAAAAACCATCTACGATTATCCCTTTTGTCGGCCATTTTCAAGGAAAGTTACTCCTGAAAATAGGAGGACATTTACCTCGACCTGTGCCAACATATTTGGACTTGGCAAGTTTCAACTGAGCCACGAGGTGATTCACACCGCCAAAACTGTGAGTACGTAACTTATCTCTTTGAGTACCGAACAAATCTGTTGTGAGGACGGAACTGATCATTATCCAGAGTACAGAATTGTGACGGGGATTTTGTTATCATACCTTTGGAAGATTCTTCGGTTGGAGTGGGTTCGGTTTTTGAGTGAGCATTATTGTGAAGATTTCATACCTGAACACTTGTTCCCATTAGCGCCGGACATTTTTCTAGTCTAGCGGCTCTTTGTGCTACGATTACCGCACTTTCGAGATTCACATTTTACTTGCCGCTTCTTGCTACCACCTATTCCTTATTTATTAGTCATTTGGGGATGGGATAGTTTTTGTTGGTTCAAGTTCCATGGACAAGGTGTACACTTTTGATGCGACCTTTCTGCTGACTCCCTTACCTACCTTGTCTGGGTTAGATCCCCTTAGTGCTAACCCTACACACGTAACTCACCTTGCGTAGTTAGCGTCACAAACCCTCTGTGAGTCACTCTCCTTTTTGCTGTCCATTGCTAGACTTGCCTCCCAAACTTTCGCTTCTTCTTCGCCCGTAGAGTGAAGAGGGCTGGGCTGAAAATAAATTTAGAGTGAAAGAATAAAGGTTGGGTAATTAGAGTCGCTCAGAAATTTACGGTCTTGGCAAACAGAGTAACATTTTTCGAGGCGTCAGTTTCCTGTGTTATTTTTTTATTTTTTCAGTTTCACCACTTTGAGCCCCATCATCTAATTATATTGTATTCAGTTTTCCTAATAGAGTGGGGTGTTTTTTTGTGTTGACTATATATTATGCGAGTTCAATATCTGAATACATTGTATGAGTTAGTGTGTAGGTATAAATTGTGTAGGTACTGTTGAGTTATTGTGGTGTTGATTGTAATTGTATATATTGAGTGGGTGTATATCATAGGTGTTTTTCGTATGTTTGGTCCGTACTGGAAGTGCTTGCGATCGGACGCTACTGACGGCGTAATCTTGCTCTCGACGCTCAAGGCCAGGGTGATTGACATTATCTTGGCAGATAATGAGCTTTTCTAATGGGGTGGTTGGTTATTGGAATTGCTGGGTTATTCGTGAGGTATATGATGTAGATTTATTGTTAGGTTGTATGCGTATATAATTTTTGGCGGTTTGCGTAATATCAGTTTAAGTTAGTAGAGGTTTCCAATTTGGAATGATCATATATACTTTCATGAGTATTAGTGTTTATTTGTTGCAACATTTAACATTATATGTAACTTATAAGTCTTTTTACGATTATTGACTTACCATAGGTGTATAATTGTTTTGTTATAAGTTAGGCAGAGTATATTGAAATCACATATTAATAGGTAATTTACGTTGGATATGGGTAAGTTTTGTTTGAGGAGAAATATACAAGACTTATATCTTTCTCTGTAGGGTTTTGCCATATGAATACAATCTTCAATTAGATCATTTCAGTACCTTTGAAATGGTGTTAAAATCTACTAGTGTGTTTTTATGTTGATGTAGGATTTGCCCCTGTTTTCAGTTGACAACAGAAGAAAAATGGCCCTACACTGCAGGGTATTTTCGTAGGAGCATTTCGGTTTATTTGTTTCAAGATTTATTTATGTCTATAGATTTCATGTCTTCTTTGCTTATTTACATTAGTTATGGAGTCCATTTTTGAATGAATAAGGAACCCTGTCTCTGATCTATTATTCGTATTGAAGGTTTAGCCGATGGTAGATTGTAGTGTTAAACAATCTTGTTTCGTCTACCTTTTGTAATAGGATTTGAGGATCATTCTTAGTATGTCCTATGAGAAAATGATAGTGATATAGGTATACTGGAATAACTCGAAACAATCATGTGTAGGATTTTTTCAATATATTTATTAAAAGATACGTGATGGGTATCGGTTTTACGTCGTTATTTTTTTCTTGCGATGGACATTGGATAGGCTTTGTACAAGAAGCATTGATCAGGTCTGTATCGTATCTGTAGGGGCTTGCTGTAACATTTAATGTCCATTGGATTAATTCAGTTACTGTGCAAATTTTGTTAAATACCGTACATCGGTTTCGGTCTACCGTATATCGGTTTCGGTTTACCGTATATCGGTTTCGGTCTACCGTATATCGGTTTCGGTCTACCGTATATCGGTTTCGGTTTACCGTATATCGGTTTCGGTTTACCGTATATCGGTTTCGGTCTACCGTATATCGGTTTCGGTCTACCGTATATCTGTTTCGGTCTACCGTATATCGGTTTCGGTCTACCGTATATCGGTTTCGGTTTACCGTATATCGGTTTCGGTTTACCGTATATCGGTTTCGGTCTACCGTATATCGGTTTCGGTCTACCGTATATCGGTTTCGGATATTGTGTAGGTTGTGTATGGCTATGGAAGGGATAAGGTTATTACTACTATAGGTTTATATGGTCGAGGGTATCGGCATAGTATTATTTGGACGTTCCCTGCTGGGTTATCATAGCTTACTCCCCGCAAGACATGGAGAGTATACTTAGGATTGCATGTTCACGTCAGGCATGGGGCTGTATTGCATGTTAACTGCGACACATTAATTGAACAAGGGGATATTAATACATATTCATAGATTTATTTTACATCAAATCTAAAATCAACAATGACTTATATTTTTAGGCGCAGTAATAAAGTTCATAACTTCAGGCATGTCCGCCGGACAGATTCAATGGGATTATTGATTTTCATATAAAAAAATATTTCTCGAAAACCGTGCGATTATTCGAAAGGGAAACTTTGCAGTGGTTTCTGCGAGAGAAGCTGTTTATTTATGGAAGTATTAGAATAAAAAGCTATATTTTCTCCGTAGCTTGCCTGATGAAAATTAGACGGGTTTAAGAAGTAATGCTTGATTTGATTTGATTATCATTTCCACTAGGGCCCCAACGCGAGTCATAAAAAGCTCTCCCGTAGGGCTCGATGATCATGGATTCCACTGTTGAAGTTAGAAAAATGTGAAAATCTTAGCAATGTCAGACGCACGCTGGTGCGCACAAGAAACACGCTTAGACGAAACGGATCTCGCTTCCAATCACTTGAAATTTCAAGAGTAATATGTACGCACGCTAGTGCGTACATGCAGCATCGTCGAGATGGGTACAAGGTTTGCGGGTACACAAAGTCAGCTCCGAAAGCAACGCAATACGACCTAGAACGCTACGCGGTGTAGGTCCTATATGTATATATATTTATATATGATATATATATATATATATATATATTAGCATACGGTGTCTGAACCATGTACAAATAACACGTTTATATACGTATATGATACTGAACCCTGAACCGCACACACAGACAGTAATATTGCCTACTTTAAATGCATGTTATATC
>SDVV010014881.1:0-14679 GCA_016164225.1 Gammarus roeselii
TTTTTTTGATAAGTGCTCTGAGTCCAAGTCGATGGAGCGCAGTATTTTTGGCCACTAGCGTAAATGATCTGACAAATGTATGCACATGATAAAAATGCTATAATAGTTAACCTTTAAACGATCTCAAAAGATTGAACTTGCATTAGTTTACTCACATTGTGTATGATTTTTGAGTAACATGATCTTAGGTGTCATGAATGTCAGTATGCATACAGTCAGAAGACCTCTACTGAAGACGCGCTTCTGAAAATCTCCGAACTCTTATACAAAGCTATAGACGAAAATAGTCTATCATTACTCGTGCTGCTAGACCTCTTTAGAGCATTTATAGTGTAAATCACGATATTTCGCTGCAAAAACTGATACAATTAAACATCCAAACACCCTGGTTTGAAATTATCTGAGGCAGCGGTCCTAGTCGGTCGTGTTAGATGGAAAAATCACATCTTCTCCAAGACAGGTAAATTTCGGGGTTCCACAAGGATCGAATCTCGGGCCGGTTCTTTTTCTTTTGTTTATCAATGACATGAACTGTGGAAACCCACTCGACAATGCCAGAATAGCATTATGCGCGGACGATGTTCAATTGCTGTTTGTTAGACCAGCAAACAAATTAGGAAAGCTGAAGCAGGATGCAGAAACAGCGCTGACCCACATATATAATTGGTTTATTTAATACAAGTAAAACACAGTGCATTATCCTGGGATCCAAAGCAAACACACGGAGAGTTCCCGAAAAAATTGTTGTTGACTGTATGGGCTCAAAAATCCCTGATGACAACAAAGTAAAAAGTCTGGGAGTGTGGTTTGGTCCCAATATGACCTTTGGACATCATGTTCATGAGCTCTGCTCCAAACTGAATGGTACACTTATGTTTTTCAGTCGAACGAAAAAACAACTCGACTTCATGTCCAGACTTCTTGTAATCAATGCTCTGATATTTTCACATTTGAACTACTGCCCCACCATTTGGGACAGTGCACGAAAACATTACTGTCGGACATTCGACGCACCATAAATTTTACCGCAAAAGTAGCTGACGATGGGAACTTTATTAAGAGCGATCACGTGACACCAATTCTGAAGAAACTTGGGTGGCTTGAACATCCAAGAACGACTAGAACTGAGCGAAGCAGTACGAATTTTTAAAATTCAGAACAGACTCTCCTGTTCCAAGGGTGTTGTATTGACAACTCGAAAAGCAGCCCATAAACAATCAACACGGAATGAAAATAACATTGACACAGAGTTCAGACGAACAGAGATTGGGGCCAAGGCTTTCACTCTTTCAGGTCCAACGAGCTTCAACAAGCTACCAGCTGACATTCAGAACAGCGCAACCGTATCTTCTTCCAAGCAAAAATGTACCACTCTATTGCTTGCTCGCAGACATGGGCAGCCAGAGTTAAACACTAACATTATCTCACATACTATGCTTCTCTGATCTTTCTTTCTATTTGTCTGTGTACAAATAGCAGCTGCCAATTCAAACACGGCTGCACTGTTGCAGAATCTTGCAATTTCACCTCAGCGGCCCTGTCACTATTGACTTGACTTCGCATCGTTCTGGCCCTATAATAAATTATCTGTGCCTTTGAGGAAAATTGTTCTATACGCGATGTAGACATAAATGTTTCTTCGTGCATAAGGTGTGTATTCTGTTACCGTGACACAAAAATACCACCCTGGTTGGTGTATGAATGTATTTTTTTTTTTTTTTACTATGCCAGTGGTTCTCGAACTCACATTGATCCACCTATACCGTCGCATTCTTTGCTATTCAATTGATTAGTCAGCGGGTCTGAATAAAGAATTTACACTAAAAACTATGCAAAAGATATTAAGGTCAAATAGAAACATCTCATTTCATCAGGATATAACGCACAATTGTTGTGGACCTTAAACCTACCATGATAGCCCTTCCGTCGTGACACGTTACAGAGAGCTTATTGTTCCACGAGAATAACACACCGCACGTGCACGAAGAAACTTTTCTGGGTTTGTTTTGTATACTATAATGATGATATTTTCTCGGTTTTATGTTTTTGTTTTGTCAGTGACTGTGTCTCACATAGACCCAACCATACAGTCTAATTTTTTTGCTACCCAATGAATTAGGCGTATAGCTGAATTAGCAATTCCCACTCGAATTAACTGTTATATAAAAGATCCGAATGTCAGAACGGAACACCTTATGTCTACGGAATACACTGCATATTTATTGTGTCCAATAAAACTTAACCCTGACAGCTTTCTCGTCATGACATGTCTCGGCAAGAGTCTTGTTCGTATGGTCAGCTCTCACCGCTTGCACGCAGCTCCAATTACTCAGTTACACGGTCTTATCTTGTTCATTTCACCGATCTTAGATATACTATGTATAAACTGATTGTTAAAAAGAATAACATACCATCTGCGTATGAATAACCTTTTTTATTTATTTATTTATTTATTTTATAATAATTGAAGTTAACAGATTATATGAATAATAGATGTCACCTGAAACTTACTCTATCAAAATCTATCTAGTTCTTCTTGTAAAAAGTTTTGCTTTGATATGAAGCGTTTCAGAAAATTCTACATTGAAGAGAGAGTGTTAGGCGCAGCTAAAATAATACAAACTTTAATTTAACGCATTGAAATTTAAAAATTACCTGTCAATATGTTATAACTAACTACGCTCAATTCTGTCATTGATGAGAGAGCAACCCTGCATTGGAATTAGATCCCTTATATCACTAAAACCTAAAAATATAGCTTAATCATTTTATTTTCCAACCAAGAAGGTGATAAAAATACAACTATACATCCTGAACATTTGTATAGAAACTCTTTTTAATTTATTGACTCAATACACCAGACAACAACAATTTTAATCATTACTCACCAGCGTCCACAGCGTTGTGCAGGTTACCGACCCTAAGGACGGCGCCACGCATGTCTGTAAAACACGAGAAACAGTGGCGACCAATCAGGGGCAATCTAGGACATTGTCAGGAGTCAGACTTGAAATCACTTTATTATTTGTGTATGTAGAAGATGCATGTGAGTGAATGAGAACAGCGTGAGAAACCACTTGCCCTCGTCAGTCCGCCTTATTTTGGGTATGCAGCTTTGCGTTTCTATGTCCATGTGCATATAAGCTGCTCTCGATTTGAGGAGCTTCGACACGTACGTCGCTGTTCAGTTATTCGTGTGATTCATCATTTTAAACAGTACACTCATGTGACAACTACTTCAATAGTATACACATGTGACAACCACTATAATAGTACACACATGTGACAACTACTTTAATAGTACACACATGTGACAACTACTTCAATAGTATACACATGTGACAACCACTATAATAGTACACACACGTGACAACTACTTTAATAGAACACTCACGTGACAACTATTTTAATAGTATACCCACGTGACAACTACTTTAATAGTACACACATGTGACAACTACTTCAATAGTATACACATGTGACAACTACTATAATAGTACACACATGTGAGAACTACTTTAATGGTACACACATGTGACAACTACTTTAATAGTACACACATGTGACAACTACTTTAATAGTATACACATGTGACAACTACTTTAATAGTATACACACGTGACAACTACTTCAATAGTACACACATGTGACAACTACTTTAATAGTACACACATGTGACAACTACTTTAATAGTACACATATGTGACAACTAGTTCATAAGTAAACCCATGTGACAACTACCTTAATAGTATACACATGTGACAACTACTTTAATAGTACACACATGTGACAACTACTATAATAGTACACACATGTGAGAACTACTTTAATGGTACACACATGTTTCAACTACTTTAATAGTACACACATGTGACAACTACTTTAATAGTATACACATGTGACAACTACTTCAATTGTATACAAATGTAACAACTACTACAATAGTACACACATGTAATAACTACTTTATTAGTACACACACGTAACAACTACTTTAATAGTATACACACGTGACAACTTTAATAGTACACACATGTGACAACTACTTTAATAGTACACATATGTGACAACTAGTTCAAAAGTAAACCCATGTGACAACTACTTTAATAGTAAACACATGTGACCACTTCTTTATTAGTACACACACGTGACAACTACTTTAATCGTATACACACGTGACAACTATTTCAATAGTACACACATGTGACAACTACTTTAATAATACACACATGTGACAACTACTTTAATAGTACACATATGTGACAACTACTTCATAAGTAAACCCATGTGACAACTACTTTAATAGTATACACATGTGACAACTACTTTAATAGTACACACATGTGACAACTACTTCAATAGTACACACATGTGACAGCTACTTAAATAGTATACACATGTGACAACTACTTTAATAGAACACACATGTGACAACTACTTCAATAGTACATACATGAGACAGCTACTTCAATAGTACACACATGTGACTACTACTTTAATAGTACACACATGTGACAACTACTTTAATAGTACACACATGTGACAACTACTTCAATAGTATACACATTTGACAGCTACTTTAATAGTACACACATGTGACAACTACTTTAATAGTACACACATGTGCCAACTACTTTAATAGTATACACATGTGACAACTACTTTAATAGTACACACATGTGACAACTACTTTAATAGTACACACATGAGCCAACTACTCTAATAGTACACACATTTGATAACTACTTTATTAGTATACACATGTCACAACTACTTTAATAGAAATTCCGAAAGCTAATGGATGACTTCTATAATTTATGATGTAGTTCGAATCAACATTTTAATTTTTATGGTTTTGTATCATTTTGTAACTTCATTATATCCCAAAAACCTCCCATCTCATTTCTTTTCTGTCGGTCATTGCAAAAAATCACATGGGTAGTTCACTTCATGAGCTGAAAATTTGTTGTAATCCAAAGTGCTTTCTGTTCAAAGCCTTTGTAAATTAGGTCGTTTTGACGCGCAACTCAGTTTGAAAGGTGGATTAGCCTTCGATTGCTAGTTCTATAACAGTATTTATAAGTAAATTTCAAGTATAAGGTAGTATGGTCATAATATCAAGAATTGCAAAACCTAACTCAACATGAAAGGTTGAAATCATAAATCACAAAACACTAAAGAATCACCTTCACATCATAGACTGGGATGCTCATAGAGCAAAGCATGTTATTGAAATATATAAAATTAACCTTATTTTAGAATAAATTAACTCACCTAAGATCCAGTCGCGCTCCCACGCCACTTCTTTGATGAAGTCAGTGGGCTTTAAATCTGCAAAGTACGGTTATAGTACAGAGCATAACGTAGTACAAATGAGACATTCTCAATTCATTAATCTGCAAAGTACTGTTATAGTACAGAGCACAACGCAGTACAAATGAGACGTTCTTAATCCATTAATCCGCAAAGTACTGTTATAGTACAGAGCACAACGCAGTAAAAATGAGACATTCTTAATCCATCAATCTGCAAAGTACTGTTATAGTACAGAGCATAACGTAGTACAAATGAGACATTCTTAATCCATTAATCTGCAAAGTACTGCTATAGTACAGAGCATAACCTAGTACAAATGAGACATTCTTAATCCATCAATCTGCAAAGTACTGTTATAGTACAGAGCACAACGTAGTACAAATGAGACATTCTTAATCCATCAATCTGCAAAGTACTGTTATAGTACAGAGCACAACGTAGTACAAATGAGACATTCATAATCCATCAATCTGCAAAGTACTGTTATTGTACAGAGCATAGCGTAGTACAAATGAGACATTCTTAATCCATCAATCTGCTAAGTACTGTTATAGTACAGAGCATAGCGTAGTACAAATGAGACATTCTTAATCCATCAATCTGCTAAGTACTGTTATAGTACAGAGCACAACGTAGTACAAATGAGACATTCTTAATCCATCAATCTGCAAAGTACTGTTATAGTACAGAGCACAACGTAGTACAAATGAGACATTCTTAATCCATCAATCTGCTAAGTACTGTTATAGTACAGAGCATAGCGTAGTACAAATGAGACATTCTTAATCCATCAATCTGCTAAGTACTGTTATAGTACAGAGCATAGCGTAGTACAAATGAGACATTCGTAATTCGTTCATTGTTTAACAATTTAAAAAGACGTAAAAAGAAGTCATGAGTGTTAAATTTAATTTAATAAACTAATGAGCGACAGGGAAAACATTGCAGTCAGTTTATTTGAGTGCCGAAGAATTCTTTCATAAGAGTGCCCCTAACAATGTTTCACAAAGACTCCAAAATTCTGAACAAGCTATAAATATATTATGTTCTGAAAGGTTCAATGTGATCGTGAATGTGACCGGCATAATTCGGGTCGCGAATTAACAGTCTTCATTCTTGAAACAAAAATGTAAATAAGTCTTCGTTCAAGTGTGACGTGCATCGAAAATATCCATAACAAGGCCATACCAGCTTTGAACCTATTTGACTATATTTTTTATGTATGGGAAACTGATGACGGTTTGTTGGAAACTGTTCATGTCGTATTCATTACTCGTTTTAGAGCTGAAAAACATGTCAATAGAATTTTTCATTACAGAAACATTTCGATGACAAAATGATGACCACAATTTGACGTCATCCCTTTAGCTCACACTACCGGCTTTGATAAAACAAAAAACACCAATAAACACAATCCTCATAACTCACACCATCCGGGTGAGCACCTCTCCTTCTTGACCACATTCCTTCTGTCATCCACCTCCGTCGCACACCAGGGAGACACAGCCTCCCCCTCCTCCGCCTCGGCGCAGTCCCAGTACGTCAAGTTATGGTACACAAACGGTACCACACACCGGGGACCGTGGGGACCGGGTGACGTGGACTGTAAGGGCAGGCGGTCCAAACTCGGCCCCGACGAGAAGATGAGGGAATCGCCCTCATCTGAGTCAAGGAGGTATGCATGTTATTGTTGATCTGAATATCATTATTGACAATAGGTCTGATTTCCTCTTGATTCCATCATTCCCACCCATTCCCACCAATTAGTTTCAGTCTAGTTCTAACAGGAATTGATAAACAAGAATCATGGTGTGTTGCGGAATGCATTCGTATTAGCTCATCGGTCTTTTCATGCCTTCGTTCTTCTATTCTTCTCTCAAACTATCTTTTCGGGTGGCAGTTGCGTTGTACAAAATTGTGCATCAAGTTTTTTCTCCATAAATTACGTTGTCCATTACGTTGTCCATATTGGACATTGCCCATCATTTGGTAGTAACAAGGTTAACAAGCACATCACTTGGTATTAAAAAGGTTAACAAGCACATCACTTGGTATTAACAAGGTTAACAAGCACATCACTTGGTATTAACAAGGTTAACAAACACATCACTTGGTATTAACAAGGTTAACATGCACATCACTTGGTATTAACGAGGTTAACAAGCACATCACTTGGTATTGACGAGGTTAACAAGCGCATCACTTGGTATTAACGAGGTTAACAAGCACATCACTTGGTATTAACGAGGTTAACAAGCACATCACTTATTATTGGCGAGGCTAACTTGGTGTGCGCGAGGTTAACTAGCCCAACACTAGGTGTTAGCGTGGTTAACTAGCCGATCAGTTAGTGTAAGCGAGGTTAACTAGCACAACTCTTGATGTTAGCGAGGTTAACTAACCCATCACTTATTATTGGCGATGTTAACTGGCCCTAAACTTGGTGTTAGCGGGGTTAACTAGCACAATTGTTCGTGTAAGCGAGGTTAACTAGCCCAACTCTTGATGTTAGCGAGGTTAACTAGCCCAACTCGTGATGTTAGCGAGGTTAACTAGCCCAACTCTTGATGTTAGCGAGGTTAACTAGCCAAACTATTGATGTTAGCGAGGTTAACTAGTCCAACAGTTGGTGTATGCGAGGTTGACTAGCCCAACTCTTGATGTTAGCGAGGTTAACTAGTCCAACAGTTGGTGTATGCGAGGTTGACTAGCCCAACTCTTGATGTTAGCGAGGTTAACTAGTCCAACAGTTGGTGTATGCGAGGATACCTACCATTTCCTTGCAGCTTTCGAATTTTTAGCTAATAAAGTGTGGCCAAAATACCACCATCCAAATTAGTCTCATTTCACCGTCAATTGAAGTCATGATTACACGATCGTGTCTATGACCGGTTTCTTCTACACCCTTTTACTTCCCTGTGTCGAAAAAAGTATAAATATTTGATTAGTGGCATTCTTGAGAGTAGATGCAAGGCTGCATTCAGAGTAAATAACTTATTTGGGTCACCTTTGCATTGTTGGATGATTCTCGCTGCATCGGTCAGTTGGGCTGGAAAAGGAGAGAAGACAATATAAACATGTTGGAAGGGGCTAGTCTGAATTACGATGACTCATCGCATACAGTATGTTTTATTAACCGCATACTGAATAAAAATACATTTGCAATGTAGATATCACAGCAGGAATGACTTTGACGTCACGATGACATACATACCTCTAACAATAGTTCGAATTTATTCATTTATTTTGAAACATTGCAAAGAGTGTTCGACTTTGAGCTATAGTTAGAGTGTTCAGTTGCCAGCTCTGGGCGATCTACGGACAACCAATTAAACGGAAACTGCGACTATTGTCGCCTTGATGGCAACAGTTTATTCGAGTGCCCATGTCACTTAGTTTCGAGCGATAAGCATCATGCGCTGTGTGTTACAGGTAACTCAGGAGAGGATGTGGCTCTGGGTGGCCGTGTGGCCATGTGTGGAGCATCTTGCGCTGTGTGTTACAGGTAACTCAGGAGAGGATGTGGCCCTGAAGGCCGTGTGGGGTCATGTGTGGAGCATCTTGCGCTGTGTGTTACAGGTTACTCAGAAGAGGATGTGGCCCTGGGTGGCCGTGTGTGGCCGTGTGGAGCATCTTGCGCTGTGTGGTACAGGTTACTTAGGAGAGGGTGTGGCCGTGTGTGGTCATGTGTGGAGCATCTTGCGCTGCGTGATACAGGTTACTCAGGAGAGGATGTGGCCCAGGGTGGCCGTGTGTAGCCATGTGCTGCCATGTGTGGAGCATCTTGCGCTGTGTGTTATAGTTTACTCAGGAGAGGATGTGGCCCTGGGTGGCCGTGTGTGGCCATGTGTGGAGCATCTCGCGTTGCGTGCCATAGGCTACTCAAGTGTGGATGTGGTCTTGGGTGGCCATGTGTGGCCATGTATGGAGCATCTCGCGTAGCGTGTCATATGCTACTCAGGTGTGGATGTGGCCCTGGGGGCTATGTGTGGCCATGTGTGGCCACGTGTGGAGCATCTCGCGTTGCGTATCCCATGCTACTGAGGTGTTGATGTAGCCCTCTGTGTTTTATAATGTGTATGCATGACCCAGAACAATATTCACTCACTGACTAACAGAGGGCAGTCGCCCCTCTGCCCCACTCCTCCATTGGCGGTTACTGAGGTAGCGCACCAGCCTGCAACAGATGCAAAGAGAACTCAGCTGGCATTAAGACTGGTGTGCACAATAGCTGGCATTGAGATTAGTGTACACAATTTCTGCGGTGCTTTTGGAGAACAAGAACGTGAAACATGACACACGTAACAGTAGAAGAGAGAGGAATGGAACGCTTTATTGAAAGGAGAGAAGAACAACATTTTTTTTTTAATCGGTAAAAGTATCAAAACAATTGTAACAGACATAAAAAAAGCTATACAGATATGAATGGGTCAAAAAAAAAGTTTTTTTTTGCAGTTTATCTTGCTTAAAACACATCACAGCTCAAAATTGTTAAGAAATTAAAAATATGCAAATGATTCTTTATTCATTAAAAGTCAGAGGTCAATAAAACCTCTGCAACTCTTGATTAACTCAATACCTCATTCAATATTTCAGTTTATCATTCCGAGGTCTCGCACATACTAACAATGAATATATATGTTCGATAATCCATATTAGCTTCACACCTCCACATAACCTTGTCGATAGAGTTTCAACGTCGTGTAGAACTGATATTCCCCTGATTTCACAGCTTCCTAGAGATCTGCACCGTATCTTGAATGTACGTCAATAGTTTATTGAAAAACAATGATGATCGCTGATGTACGTCAATAGTTTATTGAAAAACAATGATGATCGCTGATGTACGTCAATAGTTTATTGAAAAACAATGATGATCGCTGATGTACGTCAATAGTTTATTGAAAAACAATGATGATCGCTGATGTACGTCAATAGTTTATTGAAAAACAATGATGATCGCTGATGTACGTCAATAGTTTATTGAAAAACAATGATGATCGCTGATGTACGTCAATAGTTTATTGAAAAACAATGATGATCGCTGATGTACGTCAATAGTTTATTGAAAAACAATGATGATCGCTGATGTACGTCAATAGTTTATTGAAAAACAATGATGATCGCTGATGTACGTCAATAGTTTATTGAAAAACAATGATGATCGCTGATGTACGTCAATAGTTTATTGAAAAACAATGATGATCGCTGATGTACGTCAATAGTTTATTGAAAAACAATGATGATCGCTGTCATTTGATGCCGTTGAGATACTACTTGCTATCAACACATTATGATGTCCATCTGGCTTACTTTTATTCATCACATACTGGCTCAGAACTATTATGACCTAGTTTGTGCCCACTGTGATGCCGAACTCTCATCGTGGACGAAAGAGAATATTTCTGGTATAAATATCAACTTATTTGATAATATTTGTTGAGAGAGACATATTGATTGTTATAACTTTACTTACAATCGTCGACTGTCCTCACCGTGGCTGTTGAAAGTGCTGTTTTCAGCCACGCAGCTGTAGTATACAGCCCCATCGTGATGAAAAGGGAACACACACAGTTGCTGCTGTCTTGTTATGATGTTCTGGACCACAGACAACACTGAACACAGAACAGCGGGAGAGATATCAATATGGGGAAGTTTCGATTGTAGATGGGCATTCCTGGACGAATATTAGTATTAGGAAAAGATGAAATGTTTTATTATTTAAGAAAGATGCCAATATTAGGGAAGAAGGGATACTTGTTGACCCTGTAACCTATTATGTCAAACGATTATTAGAAGACATGTTAGTTAATCTTACGTTGGTATCTCTTTATGTATAAAGTCATTACTCAACGTAAAACCTTCATAATATTACAGAAGAAAGAGCCAATATAGCTACATTTCATTAAGTACTACTGTTGCTCAACCATGTTTGTACTAACCTTTGGGTCCACTGTAGTGTACACCTGTAAAAGTATATGTTATGGTTAGAAATTGCATTGAACAAAAAAATAGCATGGGTAAAAAAGATGCCTGACACTAGGCAATTAGCATTTAATTAAGAAATTTTCAAGGGGAGTTACTGAACAAAGATATTCATCCACGAAGATGACCATCGGCGGTAATTTTACCTGATCGTTAACTCTCTGGAGCCCGATTGCTTGAAGAACAGTTAGAACCCTTCGTCAGATTCCTTGCTAGGAATGCAAACAGCGTGTTCCCTTACAGTAGTCCCAATCAAAAATTTGCAAGGCCTCTTCAAGTATCTGATTGATAATCGCGTGAACAAAATCTGCTATAGAAAATATAAAATCCTTTTGGCGTTCCTTCAATTTATGAGGTTAAATAAATGAAGGCTCAAATTCTCAAACGCTCGGGTTACTTATAATTGACGATATTTATTCCGTCTCCTCTACCCGCATGTGACATGGTTAATGTGTCTCCTCTACCCGCATATGGCATGGTTAATCCGTCTCCTATACCCGCATGTGACATGGTTAATCTGTCTCCTCTACCCGCATGTTGCATGGTTAATCCGTCTCCTCTACCCGCATGTGACATGGTTAATGTGTCTCCTCTACCCGCATATGACATGGTTAATCCGTCTCCTATACCCGCATGTGGCATGGTTAATCCGTCTCCTCTACCCGCATGTGACATGGTTAATCCGTCTCCTCTACCCGCATATGACATGGTTAATTCGTCTCCTCTACCCGCATATGACATGGTTAATCCGTTTCCTCTACCCGCATGTGACACGGTTAATCCGTCTCCTCTACCCGCATGTGGCATGGTTGTCAAATCCCCCAGCGGCCGTGTTCCACGCCTCCAAAGCGTCACTCACTGTAGATGTTCTCCTTGCAGTGATCCCAGGCCTCCACCTCCAAGTCCGGCTTGACAGTAACGGCACACCAGGAGCGGGGGAAACCCTCGTCCGAGGGCTGGGGAAGAGAAGAGTTTTCATTTGAAACTAAGCTTCATTACCATCGCTCATATTGCAGGATGTGATGTCAACATATAAAAGAAAGGAAACGGCAGGATCAGTTCTGTGACGACAAGTTTGATACTAGTTTGTGAGGATGTTTTATTCGTATGGGACTCGTACGGTCTTAGGCAAGTCGTAGAGGATGCGCAGAAGATTACACAAGTCGCTAATAGAAGTTGGGAGATGAATTAAAGCCCGTCTAGCATTTGAAATCAAACTTGCCTGGGGTGATGAGATTGAACTTTTCCTAAAAAAGTAGTCATTACTCAACATCAAAACAAACATTATCTTTACATTTCTTTATCTCAGATAATAGGGCATTCCAGTAGCCGTCAGGGCAAATCTTCTTCGTCCGGCTTCCAACCATCACATTAAACAAAGTAGTAAGAGAACAACCACATACGTACTACGTTATCAACTCACTAATAGAAAACATTCTGACCGACTTAGTGACTAAACGTGCTCACCATATGCCCTAAGTGAAATCCACGGGGTCTATATATTATATTTTTACTACCAAACCCCGTGTTTTATCCGTGCTATACCCTCTTCGTTACGTCTTCCCTGCGTCATTGATACCAAGCCCACGTATCATTTCCAATCGAACTACCCCGATCTGCCAGGATCGGCTGAGATCGCACGCTCCGACGACCCGAAGCCGTCGTCAATTTGCCGCTAGTTTCTGTCAAGTTGCAATCCGGAAGGAATTTAAAGCGCTTTTCTCAGGGAAACGGCCCTTGAAACCACGGGGATTGTGTTAGGCGAGCGATGAAATGGCGACTGGAAGAAGCTCAGCATGAACGAATGGAAAAAAAATCTATTGCTGTTTATTATAGTTGTATTTTCTGCCTCATACATGAACCATAGAAGTGCTATATTTGTTACATCTTTCCTATTTTATTTTTATTGTTCGTTGATGTTCAATTATCGATTTTTGGAATAACTTTTGTTAACACCTTATACTTGTTATTTATTTAATTTATAAACAGTGGGTTCCCTTAAATAGAAAGAACTAAAAAGAGGCATCTGGAAGCACACCCCTCGTCGTAGCACAAAAATAATCAGATAGTAATAGAAGTGGATATACCACAATATAAATCAATATCTCTTAGTAGACGGTCACCAATGTACAACGTCAAGTTAATTCTTCGTAGAAAAAATAAATACATTACATTTACCTCTCATCGTTGGTAAATGACTTCTTCCATTTGTATGACTAACATTTGTTGGATATCATACTTCAGACAGAAAAAATGTGCAAATTAATTTTACCTGTCCTGTTGAGTGAATATAGTGGTGATTTGTTTAGTGTATTCATAGGTGGTCAGTAGATCTATGAATAATGCATGATTGAAACTACTCAGAATCATTTCATCACTCACAGTTGCCTGTTTCTCTAATTATCACCATGAGACATAAGTAGAGAAAAATTGCATTTGTGACCGACACTAGGTGGCTCCAAGAAATTAAATTCATTTGAAAGAGTTTGCTAGGATTACTACACTAACATGAACAATTGCAAATTTTTCATTCGTTGAGATAAAATCATTATTATTGGATTTTCTCTTCTGCTAGCGTAACTTTATCTGCCTGAATTTTTTTTTCGTTATTTTCAAATTATACGTTCAACTCTCATATGAAATAAAATGTCGCTATACCTGACGCTAATTTCTTTTACAGCCAACATCAGATCAGCCCTTTTCATCTCCGCCAACTGTCATATCAGCCACAAGTTTTTCCAACTACCTAACTAAGGTACCATTTTATAACAGCTAACAATCATAGCATCCCTCACTCCGAGCAGCCAGTGTCATATCCGCTACTGTCATACAGCCACGAGTCGTACCATTTTACCGGTTATCACTGTATTGTAACTTTTCTTCCTAACTTAACCTAACCTAGGCGTACGTGTTTCTAACCCGCGGTTCAAAGGTACCTGTTTCTAACCAGCGCAGCAAACGTACGTATTATTCTAGGGTACATAATGCCATTTTTTAGCGGTTATGACAGTGTCCGACGATGACAGTTAGCTGAAGTGAAGTGGCGCTAGTGCGCGTGTGCTGAAATGTTTTAGCGGTTATGACAGTGTCCGGGATGACAGTTAGCTGAAGTGAGGAGGCGCTAGTGCACGTGTGCTGAAATGTTTTAGCGGTTATGACAGTGTCCGGGATGACAGTTAGCTGAAGTGAAGTGGCGCTAGTGCGCGTGTGCTGAAATGTTTTAGCGGTTATGACAGTGTCCGGCGATGACAGTTAGCTGAAGTGAGGAGGCGCTAGTGCACGTGTGCTGAAATGTTTTAGCGGTTATGACAGTGTCCGGGATGACAGTTAGCTGAAGTGAAGTGGCGCTAGTGCGCGTGTGCTGAAATGTTTTAGCGG
>SDVV010014882.1:0-14679 GCA_016164225.1 Gammarus roeselii
TTACATTTACATTTACATATACATATAAGTTACCTTTGGTATTTTTATCGCATTTCATTGCTAGGCATACTGTATTGCAATTGATTGCATGTCATGTTGCATGTGTGCAATTCAAGTGTGAATTTAGGATTTCATTCGTTGTTTGAAGGATTCTCTTTGTACTGTTTATAGTATTTTTGTATGCTTTTCTTCTCTAAATGACTGTATAGGGGGTACTTGGTCCCTAACTGTAGCTCTTTATGTATATTTAGTCTGTTCTGGCAGGAATATGCTTTCACCTTAATTTGGTGTCGGGACCCTTCAGGCAATAAGCTGGATGCGCTTTGAAAAATCAGGTAAGGCTACTCATAGCTATTCTTTGTCTCATCAGTAATTTTCTGGGCATTATTGCTATGTTTGAGTGTTTTTATCATTATATATTTATGTCTGGTTTAATTATTCTATATATTTTTTCTGTATATATATGTTTGTATTCGTATCTAGTTGGGGTATAATTGACTCATTCGGTGGTTGGTGGGTTCTTAGCGGTCATATATATACATGTATATATTTATATATATATAAAATATCTATAGGAATAGTATGGTTTATTAGTTTGGTAGTTGGAGGGTTGATGAATATATTTCTTAGGATGCAGTAGCTTCTTTGCGAGAATCTATATACCCCATAACGTATTATCCAGTTTCGAACCAGATATATCGGTGTTACCATATATCCGCAAGTTCCAAAGGAATCGTTATCAAGCGTATGTAGACTGTTCGGGTAGTCTTATCTCGATTTTTTCGTATAGCGAGTATCGGTTGGATGCCCTATAGCGAGAGTAGCTGAACGATATGGATTTATTTTAAGTTATTATATTGTGTTATCTATACTTAGGAATGATCAGTTGATATATGTGGAATTTGTATTATTTTCGGAATTTTGAATAGTTATCTCATCAGGGGCAGGTATAGGAGCTTAATGGATATTTTAGGTTTGCATCTTCCATGTAGCACAATATTTCAGGCATAATTGGGCGATTATTGCATCATTTTGATATTTTTATGTATATATCTGACCTTCTGTTACTTAATCCGTGGCTAATTTAGTTGAAGAAGATTTTATTTTACCCTGTTTTGGACTGAGTTGGAGAATAATTTCATCAGATTTGTAAATACTATTGCGTGTTCGTGTAGAAGTATTCCACATCATTTACAAAATGTTTCAGTTCTGTAAATCAGTCACCTCTTGACAACTTATTCACGTTAATTGATTGCTTGGTTACCTGCTAGTTTTTTTCTCGTACACCATGGTTTGTAATGCATGTTTTAGGCATGGTAGATAATTAATCTTCTTTCTTTATTATAACTCGAGCGTTTTAGTATATTTCATTCAGTTTTGTATGTTCTCTGTACAGTTTCAACCTTCGATGCAAGGTATTGGGTATTTTATACTATTATAAGTATATTAGCATACATTAAGTTTGTATTTGCCATGTAGAACATTATCTCATGTACAATTTAGTTACATGTTGCATATTTTTAGTGTTTAATTTTATCTTTTTACATCCTGGTACAATGTTTGACGTGGATATTATAGATATTAAAGATTCGATTTGTTACAGACTTTGTCTTGTTGCTAGCCTATTGCATGTTCATTGTTGGACTATACTTCAATGTTAAGGAGGAGTTAGAGAGTCCCCTAGGCAAAAGCTCGTTGCGTTTACGTTCATTTGTATAAGTAGACCGATTTACTATGATGGATACCCTAGTGTATTACAATTTTTTATGTTAATTAGAGCAGAGTAGAGAATTACGTTGTTATTTTATTATTGTTGTATGATTTTTTCCACGATAATGATAGGAATGTATTTTTAAGAGGTGTAAATCCATACTGCATATCTGTGGAATTTCGTCATTGAACCCTAGCAAGTGTGAAGTTTAACGTTTTAGAAGACTATTTTCTGGATGGATGGGTCCTGGTGTAGAGCCGGTTTACACTCTTCGATAGTCATTTGGAGTTCATACATGTTGAACGTGAATCTGTAAATTCATGTTGATGTCGGTCTTGCGTTCCGTGGGTTTGTTGAAGACGTTATGCGACTAGCTGCTGATCGTTGTAGTGATTTACTTAAGTCGTCAGTAAATAGATGCTCAGATTTTTATGGCCACACTCTTTGAGACTCATGTCAGGCCCATTCATGACAACTGTACCTACGTATAGATTCTTGTGACTTTGCTCTACGTTGTTCAGAGATGATGTACTAAACAGATGCGTGGTATGTCTGAGGTATTGTACCATGACAGGGGGTGTTACCTCTAAATTTTGTTATATATCAGTGGTAGATTGCTGAGAAGTGACCTAGTAAAGCATTGTATAGTTCGTTGTTATGACAGTGTGCTATTGATTTTGTCCTACTGGAGTCATAGCATCGGTTAGGTTCTAAGAATTTTTCGTAGATTTGAACGGATACCGTAGTATTATTTATTTATTTTGCATGAACTCGGTGTTTGTTTTAAATGTCAGATATGACTTATGTTAGTATATGATTTTTTCATGAACCAGATCTCGTGTGATATTTTGTCGTCATTCGTCTGGAAGGATATCACCGCAAATCATAGTTAATCAATGTCAGTTAGGGTAGAGTAGAGAATCTTTTTAAGCTATTTTATAGTTCATGTTGCTGTATGATTTTGATTGTTTATCATAGGAATATATCTGTATTAGGTATAAATTTACCTAAATTCATGGAATGTTGGGTATAAAATACGCTTAATTGGTCCGGTTCCAAGTCTTCTTGGAGAAGTAATCTACCGGATTTGTGGAGAGTGTTAGTGTTGAAATTCTTCATTAAATTAATGTACATCTCAATTATGTTATCCGCTCGCATTTCTTTACTAGATGCTTATTCCCACATGTCATACTTTAATGAATCATTGTGATCCGTTTGAAGTTTGTACAGTTGGAAATTTGTTGATTAATCCAGTCTTTGGTATGAGATTTCGTTCCAATTCAGAATATCTGACTTATTCGAGCATTCACTACATCCAGTCTTATCATTTTTCACTGAAGGTTTGTAGTGTAGAGGGGCCGTAAACCTAACTCATTTTAACCAATCCTAACTTATTCTAACCAAGATTTGAATATTTTCCCGTTTGCATACTTATGTTAGATATTTTTTCATTGATTTAAGCTTTATTCATACCTAGGCTATCCTCTTGGCTCGATAATTTTACCAATCTTCAGCAGATTGTGTACCTACAATCATCTATTCATTTTTCACTTGACTTGTTACAAGTCCAGTAATATCGACTAGTTTCAAGTAATGTTAGGTGATCGTTCGTTAGTCGACTATAGAGTTCAAAACGATTATGTAAGCTTGCCGCATATGTCTGTGATTGTTATGGGTGATAAAGCGTTTGCAAGTTTTATGTATTGTTTTACTGTTAGAATAAGTTTTTTGTTGCAATGTTGGATTTGTTGCTCCTACCATTTCCGTCTATTATAACAAATATTGAATAAATCTACTTTAACATCTTACTATAGTTCTGTGATGTGAGGTCCGCAATCAACAAGATCTTGGATATGCCTAACGTACATAATTGGCGAAACATATATCAATGTACGACAACAGAGATCAAATATCAATGAATGCAACAAGGATTGCCATACACTCGCCAGCTGCATTGATCCCTAGGCAACCTAAACAACTTAACCAATAAATATATATATTTTCATTCAAGTTCGATGGTTATGTATGATTTGATCTCTGAAACGAAGGGTATTAATCCTGGGCAAAGAAAGTTTAAGTGTTATTGCTGAAACCTGTTTTAGGGAGTACGACCGTTTCGAGAACACGTCTGTAATTGGCTCAGTAAAAGAACTTGGATCATAGCGTTACGTGGTAGAGGAACATGCTTGCTTCATGAGGTCGTGGGATAATGCGGCAAGTCAATATGCCTGCTGCATGAGGTCATGAAGTTTTGCGGTAAGGCAACATGTCTGCTTTATGTGATCATTGGCTTGCACGGTACGGCAACATTTCTGCTCCATGTGATCTTGAGGTTATGCGGCAGGGCAACACGTTTGCTTCATGGGATCATGGGATTATGCGGCGGGGCAACAAGTCTGTTTCATGGGATCATGAGGTTATGCGGAATGGCAATATGTCTGTTTCATGGGGTTATGCGGCAGGGCAACATGTCTGCTTCATGTGATCGTGGGGTTATGCGGAAGGGTAACATGTCTGTCTCATCCAGTCCCGTGTTTTGGATCATCTTTTGCATTGAGAAACTAAGAAATTGCAGTTGGCGAGTTTTGTAAGATGGGAACCCGAATCCCATATCCCCCTTCTATTTCAGATTCCTTTGATCTACAGATCTTGTACTGTGTTCTACAGTTGAGAAGAGTGTGCATTGTTTTTCAAAAACTGGTGTTTGGTTATTTATCTGTGACAGAAACTGGTTTCTTTTGGGAGATGGTAGGAAGCAGTTTTCACCCCCGTCTTCCACACCTCTCCCTTCCTAGTCGTTAGCAGAGTATTACTCGACCCAATTTTAGACTGTTGTGGCCGTGGTCGATCGTTCTTTAATTGCCCCTCGCCCTCCCTATGAAATACGGCCGGGCGCCTCAAAGCCTGTGCGTCGGTGAGATGGGCTGTTCCAACGCTCTGTTAGCATGCATTGGCTAGATGGGCTAATAGATCTTGGGCTGCAGGCGTTGGTGTTGTTATGCATGGTTGATGCTTGATTAGAAGCTGGTGTTCTTTTGCATGTTGGAGAATTGATTTAGGAGCTGGTGTTGTTATGCATGGTTGACGCCTGATAAGCTGGTGTTATTTTGCATGTTGATGAATTGATTTAGGAGCTTGTGTTATTTTGCATGGTTTACGTTTTATTAGAAGCTGGTGTTATTTTGCATGTTGAAGAATTGATTTAGGAGCTAGTGTTGCTTTGAAAGTTGGAAACTTGAATAAGACCTGGTGTTATTTTAAACAAAGGAAGTTTGATTTATGAGGTAATGGTTTTATACTGGGCGCTTTATATTGAGTTCTTTTATGTGCGTGAGTGCACCGCTGTTTTGACAGAGCTGGAGTTCTCCATATGAACTGGGCGAACTGTGACTGTGTGAGGCTGGATAGACACTCCAACTTGAAATCTTATCTCGTCTCGGGCGAGTGGTTCAGTCAGTAGTTGGTAGCCTACACAAGACGAATGGCGACTAGATGAACGTTTCAGTAGTTTCAAAGCGATATTTTTGTTTATTGAGATTTTAACTAGTTCCGAAACCTACATAGAAGCCTCGTCGGCTGTGAAGTTTGTAGTATTTTATAGACTATATTAATGAAAGACACACACGAATAATGTTAGGTATTCAATTGGTATAATGTGGGTTTAAATTAATGTTTTAGGATGACTAAATACTTGAAAACCTTTTATGGTGTTATTTTGTTCTTGCTGATGCACCGAACATTGTGATGATATTGCAAATTTAACTGACAGCTCTGATTCATCTTTTTCACAGCCGTTTGTTCAATTCCGAATCTTGGAAGGTGATTCAAGACAAGTTATCCGCTTTTAAAATGTAATCTACTACACGTTTGTTTCAAAGGTGTTGTACGAGAAAATCGTCGCTTTTGGGTGGGTGTTTCAGTCAGGAACACTAATCTCACTTTTTAATCATCGTTATTTGCTTGGTGTTCCAGTCAAGTACAATAATATCACTTTTTAATCGTCGTTATTGGCTGGGTATTCCAACCTACGACAATAATCTCACTTTTTAATCGTCGTTATTAGCTGGATGTATCAGTCGAGCTCAGTAATCTTATTTTTTAATCGTCGTTATTGGCTGGGTGTTCAGTCTACGACAATAATCTCTCTTTTTAATCGTCGTTATTGACTGGGTGTTTAAATCTACGACAATAATCTCATTTTTTAATCGTCGTCATTGGCTGGGTATTTCAGTCTACGACAATAATCTCATTTTTTAATCGTCATTGGCTGGGTATTTCAGTCAACGACAATAATATCATATTTTAACCGTCGTTATTGGCAGAGTGTTTCCGTCTTCGACGATCTCACTTTTTAATCGTCGTTATTGGCTGGGTGTTGCAGTCAAGTACAACAATCTCACTTTTTAATCGTCGTTATTGGCTGGGTGTTGCAGTCAAGTACAACAATCTCACTTTTTAATCGTCGTTATTGGCTGGGTGTTGCAGTCAAGTACAACAATCTCACTTTTTAATCGTCGTTATTGGCTGGGTGTTGCAGTCAAGTACAACAATCTCACTTTTTAATCGTCGTTATTGGCTGGGTGTTGCAGTCAAGTACAACAATCTCACTTTTTAATCGTCGTTATTGGCTGGGTGTTGCAGTCAAGTACAACAATCTCACTTTTTAATCGTCGTTATTGGCTGGGTGTTGCAGTCAAGTACAACAATCTCACTTTTTAATCGTCGTTATTGGCTGGGTGTTGCAGTCAAGTACAACAATCTCACTTTTTAATCGTCGTTATTGGCTGGGTGTTGCAGTCAAGTACAACAATCTCACTTTTTAATCGTCGTTATTGGCTGGGTGTTGCAGTCAAGTACAACAATCTCACTTTTTAATCGTCGTTATTGGCTGGGTGTTGCAGTCAAGTACAACAATCTCACTTTTTAATCGTCGTTATTGGCTGGGTGTTGCAGTCAAGTACAACAATCTCACTTTTTAAGCTCTAATCCCAGTTATCTATGAAGACATATTCTTATGCGCCCATAGCATTTAACATGTAGAAGTGTACCGTGGTTGAATTACGGCTTATACGTGGCACGCAGTTTGTATATTTCTCCTTGTCTTCCTCTTAATGCGTTGTTCTTGTTCCATATTTTAAATTGGTTTCTCTTCAGTGTTTTCTTGTGAAAGGCGCGTCAGCGAAACCAGTTCAAGCTTGGCACCATTCCTGTGTGGTGGCTGAGGTGGCACTGCTCCCATGATGCCAGTTGAGGATTAATACTGTTCCTGTGTGTTGGCAGTGGTGTCACTGCTCCATGAATGAAATCCAGCCTTTGCACTGTCCCTGTGTGGTGGCTGAGTTGGCACTGCTCCCATGATGCCAGTTGAGGATTAATACTGTTCCTGTGTGTTGGCAGTGGTGTCACTGCTCCATGGATGAAATCCAGCCTTTGCACTGTCCCTGTGTGGTGGCTGAGGTGGCACTGCTCCCATGATGCCAGTTGAGGATTAATACTGTTCCTGTGTGTTGGCAGTGGTGTCACTGCTCCATTGATGGAAATCCAGCCTTTGCACTGTCCCTGTGTGGTGGCTGAGGTCCGTGATGCCAGTTGAGGATTAGTACTATTCCTGTGTGTTGGCAGTGGTGGCACTGCCAATCTGATGGGAATCCAGCCTTTGCACTGTCCCTGTGTGGTGGCTGTGGTGGTACTGCTCCAATGATCCTAGCTCAGGCTCGGCACTGTCCCTTGGTGGTGGCTGTGGTGGTGTGGTACGGCTCCTATGATCCTAGCTCAGGCTCGGCACTGTCCCTTGGTGGTGGCTGTGGTGGTGTGGTACGGCTCCTATGATCCTAGCTCAGGCTCGGCACTGTCCCTTGGTGGTGGCTGTGGTGGTGTGGTACGGCTCCTATGATCCTAGCTCAGGCTCGGCACTGTCCCTTGGTGGTGGCTGTGGTGGTGTGGTACGGCTCCTATGATCCTAGCTCAGGCTCGGCACTGTCCCTTGGTGGTGGCTGTGGTGGTGTGGTACGGCTCCTATGATCCTAGCTCAGGCTCGGCACTGTCCCTTGGTGGTGGCTGTGGTGGTGTGGTACGGCTCCTATGATCCTAGCTCAGGCTCGGCACTGTCCCTTGGTGGTGGCTGTGGTGGTGTGGTACGGCTCCTATGATCCTAGCTCAGGCTCGGCACTGTCCCTTGGTGGTGGCTGTGGTGGTGTGGTACGGCTCCTATGATCCTAGCTCAGGCTCGGCACTGTCCCTTGGTGGTGGCTGTGGTGGTGTGGTACGGCTCCTATGATCCTAGCTCAGGCTAGGCACTGGCCCTTGGTGGTGGCTGGGCTGGTACGGCACTATTGGTCCCAGTCCAGACTTTACTTGTTCCGTGGGTGATAGCATTGGTGGTGCTGATCGATTGATGCTATTCCATGCTTTTTATTGTTTTGTCCCTGTGTGGTGTTGGTGGTGGCACTGTTCATCTGATGTCAATCCAGGCTTGGCACTGACCGTTTGGTGACAGTGGCGGTTATGTTGTTACACTGATGCCAACAAGGGCTAGTCACTGCCCCTGTGTGGGGGCAGTGTTGGTACTGCTTCACTGATTCCAGTCCAGGCTTGGCACTGTCTGTGTGTGGTGGCACTGCTCTACTGAACCAGTCCCGACTTGACACTGTTCACGTGTTGAGGCACTGGTGACACTGCACCCTTGATGCCCGTCCCTGTTTGGCACTGCTCGTTTAACATTCCTGTTCTTTTCTTATTTTTCTTAGACCAAAATGGTTGTTACCGTTTTTTCACTCCCATTTATCGAGTTTTGGGTTTATATGCCCCCGACTTGAATATTTATGATTGTGCGTCTCTTTCTCAGACCGCCACCCTCACGCGACTAGGAAGGCTTCTGCCATATCATTCTCTCTAACAAACTATGCGTGGAGACCATAATTTTCTCACGCAAAAAGTGATCTAGAAGTTCCCACGGAAGAAACGTCTCCCTTGTTTTGTGGCCATCGCTCCAGCAACTTCATCAAGGCAACTTTCCGGAAGTTTGCCGGGTTTTTCTTTGGCCGACACTCGATGAGATCTGTCAGAAAGTCGAGGGATCTGGAGTCTTAGTGATAAAGGGTTCAAAATCAAATATTGAAGACTGAACTAACAGAATCAAACGCTGGTGACCTCTTTTATTGTTTGCAGGGATGGCTGCGCGTTGGTGACGTTGTATGAGCAAAATCAACGATCAAAATCATTTATTGAAGTACAAGAAGAAAACGCATAATTCAATAAGCCCATCAATGTGAACTTGATAGCTTTTTAGGCAGCCCGCACAGGAACACACAAACCAATTCTAAGCCTGAAATACATTATTTCATTGAAATTTTACAGGGCGGTTGATAAGGGACACATTATTGCAACGGAAATATTTTTTTCCCAAAATGTATAACGTTATAGCAGTTGGACCGGAACCCACGACCAGCAGAACACAGCTTTAGATACCAAAATAATGATCAAATGAAAGAAAATTATTTTTCGTCTTGAACACGATGAAGGATTCAAAACTAGTGAATATGGAAGCAAAGCGAGAAATAAATTAAAGTAATCTATATTATACAAAGCTACAAAATATTCCTTCCCCGTCCGCTTGAATGAACTTGGTGACACAGTTTGCGACATAGTTGGTGACACAGTTTGTGGCATAGTTGATGACAGTTTGATTGAATCTGGTAAACTATTCTAGATTTGAGATGCAGAATACGATTCGAAATGCAGAGTTAGTGTAAGTCTCTGAAATTGTGGAACAGAATTGATCCTGTTTCTTGTAAAGTAATTGTGCTGCTCATGTACAAGATTGCCACTCATCGTCAAGTTAGAAATGAATATCATTAACTTAATAGAGTGAAATATGAATATAACAGAGTAAGAAAGAGGTTTCATAAGTAATGCTTCCGGAACCAAAATGTGACAACCAGCACAACATTCCTCTTGATCTCGATACTGGGTTACATAGTTTGAATAGGAGAATTTGATTGCATGGCGTCGGCGTGATACTCCCTAAAAGTTCCTATCAGCCTTGCATTCTGCATCAAAGTTATCAAACATTACTCCGGCTACACGATTTACATCTCTAAGGGCAAGGGTCATCGCGTTGTGATAGTAGTAGAAGCAGTAGATTAGATTTGAGTAAGGAAACAAACGAGCACGAGTGCTCATATCGAGTTGTTTCCTTGAAAGAAGATTGGGGGATAGTCAACGAGGCCTTAGTAATTCACACACACGTACATGAAAATGAAGGTAGCAATAGTAGCAGTAGATGAGGTGCTCATTGTTCATGGCGGTCGGATACTAAAGCTCCAACAAAGGGTGTTGCCACATTTGGTGCCAATAGTCCTTACGCCACGTTTTGTTCGTGAGGGGTGGATTAGTCTCCCAGCGTTTGTCGTGGCAGTTTTTAAAGATGTTTACGCTATTACTGCTGACCTCATCTTGTGGTAAACGGTTTTAAAATGTTTGCATCTTGATGGATTAAAGTTCTCACCCACAGATGTTCTGAATGGTTTTAACTGCAGTTTGTGTCAATTATTTCTGTTCCTTGAAGTATAATCTCGACGAAAGAGGCCCTCTGGACTTGCTCATGTTAACCCAATTGTATCTGAAGGTTCCTATCAACTGACCTCTAAGTTGTTTTCTTTCAAGTGAGATCAGTTCAAGTTCGTTGAGTCGTTGCCGATGTCTTATTTCTCAGTTCAGGAATCATTTTTGTTGCTCGATGCTGAACACGTTCCAACTTGTTGATGTCCCCTCTAAGGTGAGGGGACCAAAAGTTTACCAATGAGTGAAGCATATAACGGAAGCACGATGTCCCTGAACTTCTAGTAGAAGCTTCTAGAAATAAAGCCTAAGACTCAGTCGCCTTTCTTGTAGCCAGCTTATACTTTGTCCCTGCACTTGAGATCTTTGGTTAATATAAATATTCCATGCAAGGTCTCGTTGTTGGTCGACTTCAGTTATATGCTAGACTGCCATCACGTAAGCAGAATCTCTATTGTGTGGTCCATGCGCATAACAGCGCATTTTTCAATGTTAAACTTCATTTACCACTCACAAGTCATGTGCGTCAACTCATCAACCAGCATCCGAACTCCAACAATCAAAAACTGGCGACAAATTCTGAGCAAGTGGACCAACAACATCAACCCGTGGACCACCGAGTCCAGTCGTCTGCGGTCGCTGTGGAAGAGGCACTTCCTGAGTTGGGTAACCAGCTGATGAACAGCGGAGCCAACCTCGCCAAAGGAAAATGGGCCAGTGGCGAAGTATGTCACCCCAACAGCCGGCTGCCGCAGTCTTCAACAGTCGACAGTGGAGATGAGGAAAAGAGCGAATACACCCTCTCTGAACGACAATCGCCATCACGGCTGATTAGTGACGATTGTACAAATGAATTGGTCAATGAACCCGACGCAGTTCACGTATAAATATCCGAACACACGAGTATGGAGAAGAGGAGTTATGACTCATCCAGTCACGAGCAGCTTCATTTTGTCTAAAGCAGCTATAGAAATAACTGTATTGATGATTATTAAACAATTTTTCAATGGTGCACGCTTACATCGATAATTTTAATATTTTTAGATCTAGAATATCCTTCCTCCAATCCAACTCTTGCATTGAGTGTCATGCTCGACTTGTTGCAATTGCACAACAAGATAGCGAACGATATGATATTTCACTTTTACCGAACCTGAATATGACTGTAGAAAACATCATCAACAACTTTCTTTCTGCCGACATTCTCCATTATATGTCATCAAATATTGTAAATTGGTGTGTGTTCTGCAACATGGTATTTTTCTCGTGTCAGGATATGATTGTAACAAAATTTAAACACAACATATTTGTAAATGAACAAGCAGCCCCCCGAACTTCTCTATTAACAGCTCTAAATTTCAAATGGAGGAACAAGTAAACAATATTAATTCCTTTGATCGTGCTATGCATGAAATTGAAAATAATTTCAACAATGTTCTCCACGAAATCGATCCAGATTTACAAATGAGAATGAATATTCCGGTGGGTCAAATAATTCCTGATGAGCTCCCTCGTCATACAATTTCATTAAGAAATAATTTCACCTGCATGGCATTAAATGTTGTAAGTTTGAAAGAAAACTTCCTTAGCCTTCAAATCAATATAACAGACCATTTTGCACCTACTCTGCTAGGGCTCTGTGAAAACAAATTGACAAATGAATTACAGGACTTATATAATTTATCAGGTTACAATTTGTATACAAACAATAATATGAGTAATAAGGAAGGCGTTTGTTTAGTTATAAATAACAGGCTAACTGTTCTACCGAGACCTGAACTCTCTTTCATCCGGCCAGGAATTGAGACTCTTTTTGTCGACATATATTGTGAAAACGAAGTTAATACAATAGGTATGATTTACCGTAGAGCCTCTGAAATATCGGTAGAAAGTTTCTCGCTGGAGATGGAATGAAATTATCAGTGGTATGGACGTAGCCCTCAATAAAGGGTATATTATGGGTGCTTTCAACGTAAATCTGCTTCAGTATCATAGATCGAATTTAGTTGCTGACTATTGTAATAATTTCCTTTCATGGTCTGTACCCATTAATTACTGAACCAGCGCGTACAGCTGATGGATCCGCAACATCAATTGATAGCATTTTCACCAACGATGTTAATAGTGTAACACGTGCAGCTGTGATCATTTCCGATGTCGCCGACCATTACCCAATTTTCATTCGAAAGCCAAATTCTCACGAACCCAGTAATCCGACTATAATTACTTATCGTAAATATAGCGACCGTAACATTCAAAGCTTTAAAGAGGCGCTGGGAGCGTACGACTTTAATGATATACTATCCACAGTATACTCAAACGATGCTTTCACGCAGTTCCATAGTATATTAATTGAACTGTTCAAGGTGCATTTTCCGCTTACAACTAAAGAGCTCAGCTACAAACAAGCTAAGAATCCGTGGATGACACCTGGTTTACTTGCGTCACAGAAAGAGAAGGACAGACTGTACCGTAGATACAAAAGGCATCCCATCAATCGTAGAGATGAATTTAAACGATACCAAAATGCGTTCACTGAACTGACAAATATTGCTCGTGAAAACTATATCCAAAATTTGATTGAGACCTCTCAAGCAAATAGTAAAAAAATCTGGAAAATCATAAGCAAACTTCTAGGAAAAAACAGAGTAATTCGGATCCAATTATTATTGATGATGAAGTCATCACTGACCCTCAAACGATTTCAAATGCTTCCAATATTTACTTCAATAGTATTCCCAATACTCCAAGTGAATCAATTATTAGCAACAACATCCCTTACGAACAATATTTAGAGAATGCTATTCCTGAACAGCCAATCTTTAACCCTACCGACCCAAACGAAGTTAAATCAATCATTAATGATTTTGAAAATAGTTGCAGCACCGGCTGGGATAACACCCCAACCAATGTAATTGAAGCTATATCTGGGACTATTGTAGCTCCCTTGACCCAACTTATCGATAAGTCTCTCATGCAAGGAGTTTTTCCTGATGTACTCAAAATCGCTAAAATAAGTCCAATATATAAAAATAAAAGTTAAACAGACATCAAAAATTATCGCCCAATATCAGCCCTGCCCGTCTTAAGCTAAGTTTATGAAAAGATATCTCATGCTAAACTATATACTCATTTTGTCTCAAATAACCTTCTTAGCCAAAATCAATGGCTTTCAAGCTTTCAGGAATACAGAGCATGCTTTATTAAAATTTGCTGGAGACGTTGTTGATGGGTTTGACAGTGGTAAAGTCACCGTTACAACTTTGATGGATCTTAGCAAAGCTTTTGATTGCGTGAATCATGAGATTTTAGTTGCAAAATTACAGCATTACGGAGTTAGTTTTATCGATAAGAGTTGGATAAAAAGTTATCTTCTTGATAGAAAACACCTAGTGACTTGGAATAAACAATCATCATCTGCCAGTACGTTAAATATAGGAGTTCCGCAAGGGTCGATCCTGGGACCTTTGCTCTTCCTTATATATATTAATGACATTGTAAACACTGGCAACAGGTTATCCTTTGTAATTTTTGCAGATGATACTACAGTTTATTTAACCGGGAAAAACCTCAATGATACTATTACTTTTATGAATAATCAATTGGTTCACATTTCAAACTGGTTCACATCCAACAAGCTGACGCTCAATGTTGAAAAGACGCAGGTCATGATATTTTCCAGGAGGATGACACCTATTCCCAACACACAAGTCGAATTGAACGGTCAACAGGTGGCATATGTAGCAAAAACAAAGTTTCTCTGTGTTATCGTAGATCAGAGACTTAACTGGGAAGATCACGTCTCATTTGTTGTCGGGAAATTATCCAAATCGTGTGGCATCCTATACAAAATTAGAAATTCTTAGCACTCCTGCTAAAAGATTTTTGTACTAAAGCCTTAAGCATCCTTTTCTGACGTATTGTGTAAACGTGTATCCGTCTACCTACAAAACAAACTTAAGACCTATCGTTCTTAGTCAAAAGCGTGTCATCAGAACACTATCACATGCTAGCAGACGTGACCACACTTTGCCTCTCTTTTGTCAATGGAACATTCTCCCACTGTGTCAAATCATTAACTTTTTCGCTGCAGTGTTTGTCTACAAAGCTTTGAATTATTTAACTTATATTGATAACAGTTTTTTCATTAGGAATAATCCTATGCATAATTTTCGCAACAATGCGGATTTGCAAATTCCCCGAAATTCGTCAACACAGTCCCAACTATTTTCAAAATACAGAGCTGCTAAAACCCGAAATTCGATTACCATAGATATAAAGACTGGCAGAAGTATTGCTACCTTTAAACCTTAACTAAAATTATACCTGTTTGAACTTGTACGTGCAGAAACTCATGAATTGTAATTTATTTCTGCTATGCAATTTACCGTGTCAACTATTTGTGTTTC
>SDVV010014883.1:0-14679 GCA_016164225.1 Gammarus roeselii
TATATATATTTACATCTAATTTTATATTCTTGATTTTGATTCAGGTCTCATTTCCACCATAGTTTGTTCTCTAATGTAGGATCAACGAATTTGAGTAGATGTGCTTCACACTTGAGGATCAGCAAGCGCCGACACGGTTTTATGCTGTAGGACAACGATTTCAGAAATTCGGTAGCTATATGCTGTTCCCTCAATTAGATAACATTACGAGAAGACTTTACTCAAACCAATTTTTATACGTACTCGTGTTAACTGCCGTGACAAGTAGTTCTGTTATTGACAGTGATCCATACACAACCAAACTATGACTAAGATGTACAATTGATCGTAATAGATTTGATTTGAGCCTCATTTCCACCGGAGCCTCGCCGTGAGTCATAAGATTAGATTAGAGTGTCAAGGCACTGGAGTCAAAGTCCTTCTGGCACCGAACTTCAAACCAGCAGCCAGCGCTGAATTAAGTCATCGACAAATCATCCTTTGTCTCCGGAATTGTTTCGACTCACGGCATGCTCAGGTCACTTCTGTTAACAGGGATATGTAGAGAGGTCACAAATGTGTCCTACTCAAAGTGAGTAAAGAAAACGGTGTTCCTCCGGGATGGAAGAGTTCATTGGTAAGTAAGATTTAGTTTGATCAATTCACAACAGATCAGATTTCAGTTAAGAGGCCGGTTTCTTGAAGGTCGCTGAGAAGTGATTCCGCACTGATTTGTCTCTGAGGGAACTCAGTAAGCATTAGGCGGAGTATATTAGGAAGGTCCAGGAACCGGCTCCTGGGAAAGTATGTGCGCCGACATTCCGTCCATGTGGGGCATTCTGCCAAGACATGGGCTATTGTAAGAAGGACTAGACAGTCCATACAGTAAGGAGGTGGCGACGCCTCCATTAATGTCTGTGCGTTAGTATGCTATGTCCTATTCTCAATCGGCATAGAGTTACCTCAGTCGGTCGAGATCGGCTGCTTGATGAGACCCAGGGTATGGTTTTGTCTTTAATAGTACGCAACTTATTGCTCATAGGAACCTCAGACCATTCCATGTTCCATTTATTTCACACAGCTCTTTTCTTCACTGGGTAAAAGTCTTAACATGGGAGTGGACACCGTTCTGCTGGGTCAGACGCCGCTGCAGCTCTTCGCGCCGCTTCGTCCGCCCGCTCATTTCCCACCACCAAACAGTGGCCTGAAACCCAGCACAAACGAACGTTCTTGTTTCTGGAGGACAATCGCACAAGCCAGCGCATGATTGCTGAAACAATAGGGTGGCAATTGATGAAGTTCTCCAGGGCTTGAAGCGCACTGAGCTAATCACTAAAGATTGAGATATTGGCATCTGGAAGAGTATCAGCCGCTAAGAGGGCCTCGGCAATTGCCGTGAGTTCAGCAGTGAAAACTGACGCTGATGTCGGGAGTTTCCTCGTGACGACGCGCCCGGGGAGCACCGCTGCACAGCCCACTGCATCGTCGTCTTTTGATCCATCAGTGAAGATATGCAAGCTCTCAGCGTGATGAGTCTCCGCATGAGCTATAAAAATAGCTCGAAGATTTTGGGGTGCAACCTCTGCCTTTCAGCCAGTAAAATAGCGAGGACAGAGCACATTTTCTGGTAAACGCCAGATGGGAATAGCATCTCGTGGGAGAGGGTCCACCATGATGTGTGGTAGTCCAAGCTCAGCAGTGAGGAGCTCGATACGTTTTGAGAAGTTCGAAGAAGGAACAAGATTGGGGTGGCGCTGTCGGATTGTGGTACACGTAGGGGAGGTTGAGCGAGCAAAAACATGACAATAAAATTGGAGGTCAATTTATCCCGTCGCAGGGCAAGACTAGGCTCACCAGTTTCACAAAGAAGGCTGACAATAGGGGAGGAGCGAAAACCTTTAGTACAAGCGCGAAGGGCTGCATTATGAACTGGTTCCAGCGTCTTGAGGATATTTGGATTTGGGGAGCCATAGATCACGCTCCCATAGTCCAGTTTGGACCGGATGATAGCGCGGTAAAGTCGTAGTGATGTTATTCTATCTGCACCCCAGGTGAAGTGCGATGCGATCCGAAGAATGACAAATCGCTGTAAGCAGTCTATCTTAAGCTGCTGCACGTGGTACTTCCAGGTTAGTTTCTTGTCGAATATTAGTCCTAGAAAGCGGACTGTAGGTAGGAAAGGAATCATTTCTTCATAAAGTCTGAGGTCTGGTTCCGTGTGTGTGTGTGCGAGACCGATGGATATGAAGTGCACATGTTTTGCTTTTGATTTGGGCCTCATTTTCACCAGCACACGTTTTGCTATTCAATATTTTAAAGTCTCGAGAATCTGTCCAGGCAACCACATGGGCAATTGCACTTTGTAGTTTACGTTGGAGTTGGGAGACAACTGGCGCCGATGCGTACATCATAAAGTCGTCAACGTACAGTGACCCATTAATGGCAATCGCAAATAGAGTACACGAAAGGACGCTACCTTGGGGGACCCCCTCATCTTGGGTATGTATGTTCGAAAGGTGATTGCCGATTTTGGCCCGGAAGACTCCGCCGGAGGAAGTTCCGAACGAAAAATGCTAGGTGACCCCGGATTCCCATCCGGTGAATCTTTCGGAGGATGCCATAACGCCAGATTGTATCATATGCCTTCTCAAGGTCAAAGAAAACGCAAACAGTGTGCTGCTTGCGGTCCAAGGCCCCTTGGATATCAGTCACAACGCATAATAATGCGTCCTGCGCTGATAGCATCCGTAGAAATCCGAATAGTAATGGGGAGAGGAGTGAGTTCGCTTCTAAGTGCCGAGTCAGTCGGGCATTCACATCGGTAGGCTTACCAGGTTTTGGGAAAGACAGAACCACTGCCTCCATCCACCGATCGGGATAGGAGTGGGTAGACCAGACTGAGTTGTAAATAAGACACAAGTAGGAGAGTGCAGAGGGATGTAGGTGCCGGAGCATCTCGTCGGAGATTTGATCTTCACCAGGAGCAGTAGGGTTGGAGGTGCGAATTGCACCAAGGATTTCGCGGACCGTGATAGGTTCATTGTAAGGTATAAGGGAGTTTATGGAGAAGTCCAGATCACTTTGTTCTGCAGTACGCTTTGTGATACGGAAATTAGGGCTGTACCCAGAATCCGAGCTGACGAAGGGTCGTTCCCATCACCCTCAGGGTTGGGGGGGGGGGAGCAGGAATTCCGTCATTTTCCGTATGCGAGACCACACTTTAGACATGGGTGTGTTGACATTATTGGACGATACGAAGTTTTGCCACGATTCTCTCCTGGATAGGAAGTATGTATTTCGTGCTTTTGCAGTTTCTCGTTTAAACATAATTTTATCTGCTACTGCTTTGGTGCGTCGGTATCTTCTGAATGCACACTTCCTTTGCCGTTTTACTTTTCCACACTGGTCAATCCACCAGGGTGTTCTAATTTTACGTGGTGTTCCCTTGGTTAAAGGCATGCTGCGATTTGCAGCGTGAAGGATGGTAGTATTAAAGTTTTTTACCATCTCGTCACAGGATATATATATATTGAGGTGGGAGAGGTGTTATTGTATAAGTAGTGAACGATTGCCAGTTGGCTTTACGCATTATATATCGGCGAGCGGTAGAAGTATCTTCAGGATGGAAAGTAGTGATGGTGAAGTGGTTAATCCCGTAGGGCTCCTCCAACACTTGCCAGGCAAGGTCTGTGGAGAGGTTAGGGGAGCAGAAGGATAAGTCAATAGCCGATAACGAGGCTGTCTGGGTATGGAAGTGCGTCGGTTCTCCAGTATTAAGGAGCGTAATATCAGAAGACAGAAGGAATGCTTCGACGTGCCCTCCACGTCCATCGGCTTAGTCTCCCCCCCAGAGGGGGTGTTTAGCATTAAGGTCACCTACAAGAAGGTAAGGCGCAGGAAGTTGACCAACCAGGTTAGTAAGAAGTGCTCATGAAATTAGTTCATTTGGGGAAATATATAGGTTACAAATAGTAACGGGGCGTTTGAGGCCCCCTTTGTGGGCCTGAGCTTGCAGAGTTATTTGTAGAGGGATTGAAGTTGAAGTGCAAGTGATTGCTTGGTTTACTTTTGTAGCCAGGCCAGTGTACGGTCGAGCATCGGCAGTGGGCGAGGTGAAGTGGGCTTTGTACCCACTTGGAAAAGATGGTTTGTACAGCCCCAGGAGAGTTTCCTGGAGACAAACTACCATAGGATTATAGGTTTGGTATAATTTCAATAGTTCAGTATAGTTAGCACGATATCCTCTAATGTTTCTTTGAAGGACGAGGGTATCAAACATTATGGTTTAGGTTAGAGAAATTCAAGGTCTAGGCTTGAGTAGATAAGGTCTAATTATATATCGCTTTTGTAAACTATGTCTTTCGCGGCCTGTCGGCCGCGTTCGACGAGTATCGCTGGAGCATCTCTTTTGGTTAAAGTCAACGAAGGATCACTTTCGCTTGGATCATAATCATCCAGGTTGGAGCCAGTGCGCTTAGTGCTGGTAAGCGGCAAGCGAGTTTCTCCGACCAGAAGCGACGATGAGGTAGGGTGGGTATCACTCAATACTGTGCTCGCATATTTCCCTATTTCCCTAAGCGAGGCAGAGGCAAAGGGACATTCGGTGCCCTAATAAAGGTACCAGAATGACATCTGAGTTGAGCAGCAATCTGGCTAGGCTGCGCAGTTACCAATGATAATCTTGGTTGGGCTTGGAGTAGGGCGGGTTTAACCGTTGGTGACAGATCCCGGGTTTACGTCTTGTGTGGCTGGTGAGGAGCGTGTTGAGGTGAAAGCGTTTCTTTATGTGGTGCTGCCTCCAATAAAGGCAGGTCGTCGTCAAGATTCAGGTCTGGGACTCCCATTGCACGTCGTCCATCAAGTGACGGACGAGGCGAGGTGGGAATAAGGGAAGGTATCTCCAGCGGAATTTCCATGTTTCCGGACAGTAAAAAATGACTGTTGACGTGGGCTTCCTCGATTTCGAGGAGGATGAAGGGCATCCTGTTGTAGGTTAGAAGGAACCCTGGTTACAGGTGTTCCCGCTGTCACTGCAGCAAAGCTAGCAAGCGGGAGGATAAATTTTGCGGTTACTTGTCTCTTGGCTTCGAGGTAGAAAAAGCGTTCTCCAGCTTGAAAAGCGAGTATCTCCTTTTCAAGTCTGTAATAGAAGCATTCGCGTGATGAAGCAGAATGGTCCTCTGAACAGTTGGCGCGCTCAGCAGGTCGGTCACAATTGTGGCCATGTGCGTCCTTACCACAGCGGGAGCATGTACTTTTTATGTTCCTCAATCGGCAGGCATCACTTCCATGACCAAACTTTTGGCAGTTGTAACAGCGTCTGGGATTAGGGATGTATTCTCGGACCGAGCACTGTGTCCAGCCAATGTGGACATCAGAAGGCAGAGAACAGAGCTTGAATGTGAGGAAGTAGACGCCAGTGTACTCCTCAACTCCGCTTCGCCGTCGTTTCACTCTGTATATTTTGGTGACTTGCTGATCCGCGAGTTCAGTAAGGATATCGTCGTCAGAGTGGTTTGGTCTGTTTATATAATATATAGTTCCTTGTAACGTCTTAAGAGTAGGGTGCTCATCAACTTTTACAGGTATATTATTCAGTTGTTTTAGGTTTAAATGTTCCCACCCTGCTCCTCATCCTTCACCTCTACCAGGAGGGAGCCATTTTTAAGCTCATTGTTGCGCTTCGGGGGTCCCCCCCAGTGCAGCGCGGAGTTGTCGATTAGCTTGATAAGTGTTTGTATCGGACTGGTTCTCTCCTGAGATTGCCTTGACGGTGTAGAACTAAGTGTAGTTTTTATTTTTAAAAAGATTTTCAAGTATTTTCTGATTTTCATTGTATCGTTCATGGGGTCTTACACGATTGCGGCGGCTTCTCTCGGGCTTTCGTCCGGAAGCAGCAAGTGCCGCACTCGCGTTACGGTCGTGTGTCTTGTTTCCAAAGTCCACCCCACCAGATATGGGGGAAGGCTGCTGTTGACTAATCATCTCTCCATCAGGCAGCCTGGGATAGAGGGGGTTTACGTCCACTATTTGGGCACGACCGCCGGGTGGTGGCGGTGTTGAAGAGCATCCGCCAGATCGTGACGCTGATACGTTACCATCCTGCGGTAACCGTTGCTGTTGTTGCAATAGCCGTTGTTCAAAAGAGTTGTCCAATGGAGAAGTCTGGGTTGTGAACATTTGCTGAGTTTCTGGCGAGGAATCCATTAGAAGTCCAGGCGGCCCCCCTCACCATGCCCACTCCCACCACGGAGCGCTTAAAGCAAGTGTTTTCTGGCTCTTTCAATGAGCACCACTTGTGAGCTATGTGAAGGTTCGTTTCCCCTGCAAACATCATATTCCGACGGTTATGCAGGACCTTCCAACAGCTCTACCCCAGCAACGGGTTCGCTGAAGGTTGTCCCACCCCCCGGTCCACAATATCGCAGAGGTCTGATGCAGTCATATCATTTACAGTGTGGTCTGTCGTCAACTTTGCTACTTTGGCCACCTTGATAGTTGGTGGGTATAGATTTAAAAAAAAAATCAATGAAATAATATACGAAATAGAATGTGTAACAGAAAAAAAAGGAATAAAAAAAAAGATAGACTATGTAACGAAAAAAAACAAAAAGAAAGTATATAAATAACCAAATAAAATACATGACGCGTGAAAAAACAAAACAAAAAAAACGGAGGAAAGTTGTCAAGAGAAGAATAGAGATAAGTTAATGCAGCTTCAACAAAACAAACGAGGTAAAAGGAGTAACCAAGGTGAAAGCATAACCAGGAAGGGGTAGAGAAGGAGAGATAATGAAGAGTAAAAGGGTCCGAAAAGAAAATAGGGTGTTCAGCCCCCGGTTGGATCGTGACCCCGTGAACCAGTAGCTTAAGGGGGGAGTTATAATAAGCTCCCCCTTAGGGCACGGATCGTAATAGAAAATGAGAGTTTTGTTCTAGATAGATGCCGATGTCAGAATTTTCCCCCTTTTATCGATACTCAAATTTTTCCTGGTGCTCCCATGGAAATGCGGCTCAAATCAACTCAAATCTTTCCCGATACAAAAACCTCTGATTTCGTTTGATTTGAGACTCATTTCCACCAGAGCCTCAACGTGATTGGATTTGTTTAGATTTGAGCCTAATTTCCACCAGAGCCTCAACGTACCGCAACGTGAGTCATAATAGGCTCCCCCGTAGGGCACGGATCGTAATAGAAGATGACAGTTTTGTTTTAGATAGATGCCGATGTCAGAATTTTCCCGCTTTTATCGATACTCAAATTTTTCCCGGTGCTCCGGTGGAAATGAGGCTCAAATCAACTCAAATCTTTCCCGATACGAAAACCTTCGATTTCATTTGGTTTGAGACTCATTTACACCGGAGCCTCAACGTGAGTGATGATAGGCTCCCCAGTCGGGCGCGAACATCATTGATTCTGGTTGGTTCGCACACTCTTGTGTGGATTTGATTGACCTACAGATACAGACACTAGGCCGCACCCCCCGACAGGAGGGTGTCCGACGGCAAGGCGCACTTCACACCCTCATACGCTCACACTCGCACAACTTGGCTCTTTTGTGCTAAAGGGTCCGGCCGTTAACCCCGAAACACACACTCTGGGTCACGGTTCTGATCCGAGGATCCGTTGTCAGCAGCAGGGCCCGACAGTTTTCACTGGTTTACCCCCGCCGTGTTATAATGGCCGGGCACCCCCACTCACGACCATCCCGACAGCGGGATGACAATGACGGGAAAGCACATCAGAGCAGCGTCAAAATCAACCGGTCACAATCATTCTCCACTTAAGCCTGTTCCTTGTACGCTCTCATGCTACTTCTACATTCATGTCTCTCCTTCCTAACGCCTGCTTCCCACCATCCATCCTCCCAAACTTCGGTCTACCTCTAGGCCTACCCCACAACGCACAGGGACAACAATACGTAAACGTATTGTTGTCTCTGTGCGTTGTGGGGTGGATAGATGCTTGGATAGATTCTTGAGTCAGATTGTTTCGTATAGTCCGGTAGATTTTCCGAAAAAGATAGTAAGCGTTGTTGATTGCACGGGGGATTTAAGAGGGATCGTCGGGCTTCTGCGAGTGCGTTGCAATCCAAACAGTCAGTGTTTCACGCGGATTGCCACCTGGTGGCAACGGAAGCATGGTGGCGCGTCCGGTCCCACGACTACATCAATTAGGTGGTTGTAAGCTATCCACGTGTGTCCCGTGTACAAGCAGTTGGAGAAAGTGATTTCCCATTCTCAACCAAGGGTTTGACTGAAATTGATTTGAGCCGCAATGTGATTTTGAATTGATTTATTTTTATTTTATTTTCTTTGATTTGACCCTCATTTCCACCGGATCCTCAACATGCATTTTTTGACTGAAAGCATTTTTTCGTCCACTCCGTTGCCACATGTCATTCCATCAGGATGTTGTATGGGATTTGATTATAGGGAACCAGTCTCGGTATTGTATTACGATTAATTGTTCTTAATGGGTAGACGCCACGAATCCAGGGATGGATCCCCACATGTGCAGGAATCCATCAGATTTGATCTGATTTGAGCCTCATTTCAACCGGAGTCGGAATCCATTAGAATTCGACTGCTTGACACGTCTCGGGCATTATAGAGATCGCAGAGCAGGTTGTTCGTAATGCAAAATTTTGAGCAGAGTGAGGACACTCAGACTCTGCGAATACGTCGTGTTTGGGGAGACGAACTGTTTTGCAATAGGAGATGGCTTATTCAAGTACGAGAATCTCTGTAGAGAACACAGAGGCCTCTAGAGGGAGGGTTACCACAAGGGAGGTATCCCTGCACAAGTCAGTGTTTATATGGTGGTGCTCCGAGTGTTCCTCGATTTGATTTGAGCCTCATTTCCAACCGGAGCCTCAACGTGAGTCATAATAGGTTAGGCTGTTGCTTTAGGGTACACCCTGCCAATCTAGGTAAACATCAACAGTAAGGCTATTAAGCCTTACTGTTGATGTTTACCGAGGTCAGTAAGTTGTCCAAGCGCAGGGAAAACGGTGGGCACTATTTTTAGTCGCGAAAAGGCGCTTATCGGATATATTGGTGATATGGTTGAGTGCTGGGTTGTTGATTAGACATCTAGTCTCAAAATAGTATTGTAGTGGAAGCATGTCTCGCCGGAGCGGAAATGGAAGCTCGTTAGCTAGCACGTTCAGGAATTCGATGTGAGTGGAGCGGAACGCGCCGATTGTGACACGCATAGCGTTGTTTGCGATGAATCTAAAGGGAAGAAGTAGTAGTAGTTAGACTTTTGTTTTCCACCGGAGTCCCAACGCGAAGATAATGCAGACTCCACCGTAGGGCAATTGAAGAGTGGCAGAGTAGATACAGCGTAGCTTCCGAGTACGTTCAACGTAGATTCCGAGCAGGCTTACCGTAGTTACAGAGCTGGCTTACCATAGTTACAGAGTAGGTGTATCGTAGTTACAGAGTAGGTTCAACATAGATACCAAATAGGTAGTAGTAGATACCGAATAGGTTTAACATAGATTCAGAGTAGGTTTAACATAGATTCAGAGTAGGTTTAACGTAGATTCAGAGTAGGTTTACCATAGATTTAGAATAGGTTTAATGTAGATTCAGAGTAGGTTCAACGTAGATTCAGAGTAGGTTTAACGTAGATTTGGGAGGAAGAAGCAAAGGTTCCAGAATTCAGAGGGGCCTCGAGTGGGTCCTACAGTTTCTCAAGAGTGTCCCGAAGGGTCTCAAGGGTTTCCCGAAGGGTCTCAAGGGTGTCCCAACGCGAAGTTAGGCAATAGTAGTAGTTTGATTTTGTTTTCCACCGGAGTCCCAACGCAAAGTTAATGCGGACTCCCCGTAGGGCAGTTACAGAGTAGGTTTACCGTAGTTACAGAGTAGGTTTACCGTAGTTACAGAGTAGGTTTACCGTAGTTACAGAGTAGGTTTACCGTAGTTACAGAGTAGGTTTACCGTAGTTACAGAGTAGGTTTACCGTAGTTACAGAGAAAGTTTACCGTAGTTGCTGAGTAGGTTTACCGTAGTTACAGAGTAGATTTACCGTAGTTACAGAGTAGATTTACCGTAGATACAAAGCAAGTTCAACGTAGATACAGAGTACGTTCAACGTAGATACTGAATAGGTTTAACATAGTTACCGAGTAGGTTTAACGTTCATTCAGAGTAGGTTTAACGTTCATTCAGAGTAGGTTTAACGTAGATTCAGAAAAGGTTTAACGTAGATTCAGAGTAGGTTTGTTCTGATTTGAGAGTCATTTTACACCAGAGCCTCAACGTGAGTCATATGAGGCTTCCCCGTCGGGCGCGACCGTCGTTGATTCAGGTAAGTTCGCACGGCCTCGCGTGCGAAAATATTAGTCATGTCAAGATGAAGTCAGTACATATTTCAATTATGGCATATTCGCGTACTAGCGCGTACGAGAGAGTAAAGAGTTAACGCGTATCTTCGTAAACTGTGTTGTTATTTCTGTTCATAAGGGGTGGAGAGACCACCTCACTTGCACAGGTGTTTGGGGTTTAGACAGCTTCGTATAGTGCGGTGTGTTTTCCGAAAGCGATAAGCTTTTTACAGTAGGTTGGGTCCGTGAGTAGGCGTTGTAGGTTGCACGGGGGATTTAGGAACGGTCGTCGGGCCGCCGCGAGTGCGTTGCAATCCATCAGTAAGTGTTTCACGCTGATAGCCACGTGTGTCCCGTGCATAAGCGGTTGATGAACACGTTTTTTTTCTCTTGGTGAACTTTGTTTCCCATTCTCCGACTCAGAGTTTGACTGAAAGCAATATTCGTCCACTCTGTTGCCACATTTCATCCCATCGGGTTGTTATATGGGAGTTGATGATAAGGAACCAGTTCCGGTAATGTATTGCGAAAAATTGTTCTTAGTGAGTAGATGCTAGTTCAGCAAGCGAGTCCGCAAGTTCGTTTCCTCTTATTCCCGCGTGCCCGGGGATCCAGCAGAATTCCACTGCCTGACCCGTCTCGGTCATCACTAAGAGATCGTACTGCATTTTATGTAAAACTGGATGTTTGTAGTGCAGTGTTTTAAGCTGGGTGAGGACACTCAGACTGTCTGAGAATACGACGTATTTGGGGAAGCGATGTTTTTGTGCAATAGAGACGGTTAGTTCGAGTGCGCGGAGCTCCGCAGAGAACACAGAGGCCTCTTGTGGGAGAGTGGCCGAGATTGGGGTGTCCCCGCACACAGCGGCGGCTCTCACTCCGTCCGCGGTTTTGGAGCCGTCAGTGGTTATGTGGCGGTGCTCTACATATTCTTCCTCGAGTTGTCTTAGGAATTCCTGCCGGTACGTGTTGGTTGGAGTAGTTGCTTTAGGGTACATTTGCAGGTCTAGGTAGACCGATGGTGGGTTGATCATCCACGTTGGTGTGTTAATTTGAAGGATTCTGTAGGAAAATGAAGGCTTAATAGCTTTACGATTGATGTTTAGCGAGGTCAGCAGGTTGTCCACACGTAGGGAAAACGGTAGGCATGTATTTTTTTTAGCTGCAAAAAGGCGCTTATCGGATATGTTGGTGATGTGGCTGATTGCTGGGTTGTTGATTAGACTTCTAGTCTTATAATAGTATTGTAGTGGAAGTTCTTCTCGCCGGAGCGGAAGTTCGTTAGTGAGCACGTTAAGGAATTCGATTAGGGTGGAGCGAAACGCGCCGGTTGTGATACGCAAAGCATTGTTGTCGATGGTCGAGAGTAGTTTTGGCTGCAGATGCGTAGACAACGGCTCCGTAGTCCATGCGCGATCGTATTATTGCTCTGAAGAGCGTCATTCCGGTGTCCATGTCGGCACCGAACTTCAGGGATGTCACCGATTGGATAAGTCCTGTCTGTCGACCTTTTGCAGCGAGTCGCCATGACGCGGCGGGGGTAAACCAGTGAGAACTGTCGGGCCCTGCTGCTAACGACGGATCCTCGGACTGCACTCGTGACCCAGAGTGTATGTTGAAGGGGGTACCGGCTGGACCCTTTAGCACAAAAGGGCTAAGTTGTGTGAGTGTGAGCGTATGAGGGTGTGAGGTGCGCCTTGCCGTCGGCCACCCCCTTTCTGGGGGATGCGGCCTAGTATCTGTAACATCAGACCATTCCATGTTCCATTTATTTCGCACAGCTCTTTTATTCGCTGGGTTAAAGTCTTTATAAGGGAGTGTACGCTGTTCTGCTGGGTCAGGCGCCGCACCAGCTCTTTGCGCCGCTTCGTCCGCCCGCTCATTTCCCACCACCCCACAGAGGCCCGGAACCCACCACAACAGGGGGGCAATTGTTGAAGATCTCCAGGGTTTGAAGCGCACTGAACAAATCACTGAAGATTGAGATATTGGCATCTGTAAGAGTATCAGCCGCCAAGAGGGCATCGGCAACGGCCGTGAGTTCAGCAGTGAAAATTGACGCCGACGCGCCCTGGGAGCACAGCTCACTGCAGCGTAATGAGTCTCCGCATGGGATATAAAAAATATTTCGAAGATTTTGGGGTGCAACATTTGCCTTTTGGCCAGTAAAATAGTGAGGGCAGAGCATATTTTCTGGTAAACGCCAGAACGGAATAGCATCTCGTGGGAGAGGGTCCACCATGATGTGTGGTAGTCTAAGCTCAGCAGTTAGGAGCTCGATGCGTTTTGAGAAGCTCGAAAAAGAAGCAAGATAGGGGTGGCGCTGTTGGATTGTGGTACACGTAGGGGAGGTGGGGCAAGCAAGAACATGACAATAAAATTTAAGGTCAATTTGTTTTCGTCGCAGGGCAAGACTAGGCTCAACAGTTTCACAAAGAAGACTGACAAAAGGGGAGGAGCGGAAAGCTCCAGTACAAGCGCGAAGAGTGGCATTATGAACTGGTTCCAGCGTATTGAGGATATTTTGTTTTGCGGAGCCATAAATCACGCTCCCATAGTCCAGTTTGGACCGGATGATAGCGCGGTAAAGTCGTAATGATGTTATTCTATCTGCACCCCAGGTGAAGTGCGATACGATCCGAAAAATGACAAATCGCTGTAAGCAGTCTATCTTAAGCTGCTGCACGTGGTACTTCCAGGTTAGCTTCTGGTCGAATATTAGTCCTAGAAAGCGGACTGTAGGTAGGAAAGGGATCATTTCTCCATAAAGTCTGAGATCTGGTTCCGTGTGAGTGCGAGATCGATGGATATGAAGTGCACATGTTTTGCTTTTAGATATTTTAAAACCTCGTGATTCTGTCCAGGCAACCACCTGGGCAATTGCACTCTGTAGTTTACGTTGTAGTTGGGACACAGCTGGCGCCGATGCGTATATCATAAAGTCGTCAACGTACAGTGACCCATTCACAGAGGGAGGGATCACCCCCGTGATCCCATTAATTGCAATCGCGAATAGAGTACACGAAAGGACGCTACCTTGGGGAAACCCCTTCATCTTGGGTATGTATGTTCGAAAGGTGATTGCCGATTTTGGCCCGGAAGACTCTCCGCCGGAGGAAGTTCTGGATGAAAAATGCTAAGTGACCCCGGAGTCCCATCCGGTGAATCTCTCGGAGGATGCCATAACGCCAGGTGGTATCATATGCCTTCTCGAGGTCAAAGAAAACGCAAACAGTGAGTTGCTTGCGGTCCAAGGCCCCTTGAATATCAGTCACAACGCGTAATAATGCGTCCTGCGCTGATAGCATCTTTCGAAATCCGAATTGTAATGGGGAGAGGAGTGAGTTCGCTTCTAGGTGATGAGTCAGTCGGGCATTCACAATTTTCTCCAGAACCTTCGCTACACACGAGGTGAGAGCTATAGGGCGGTAGCTGGTCAATTCATTGGTAGGCTTACCAGGTTTTGGGAAAGACAGAACCACTGCCTCCCTCCACCAACCGGGATAGGAGTGGGTTGACCAACCTGAGTTGAAAATAAGACACAAGTAGGGGAGTGCGGAGGGGTGTAGGTGCCGGAGAATCTCGTAGGAGATTTGATCTTCGCCAGGAGCAGAAGGGCTGGAGGTATGAATTGCACCAAGGATTTCACGTACCGTGATATGTTCATTGTAAGGTATATGGAAGTTTATTGAGAAGACTAGATCATTTTGTTCTGCAGTACGCTTTGTGATACGGAAAGTAGGGCTGTACCCAGAATCCGAGCTGACGGAGGAGTAATGTGTTGCAAGGAGTTCAGAGACTTCTCGAGGATTGGTGTGGGTCGTTCCCATCGTCCTTACGGTTGGGGGGGAGGGGGGTGAGAGCAGTACAGATACAGATATAGACAAGAGGCCGCATCCCCCAGAAAGGGGGGTGGCCGACGGCAAGGGCGCCACTCACACCCTCACACATCTTAGCCCTTTTGTGCTAAAGGGTCCGGCCGGTAGCCCCTCAACTTACACTCTGGGTCCCGAATGCACCGAGGAACCGTTGTCAGCAGCAGGGCCCTACAGTTTTCACTGGTTTACCCCCGCCGCGTCATAATGGTTGGGCCCCCCCCCTACCCACGACCATCCCGACAGCGGGATGCCAAGGGCGGGAAAGCACATCAGAGCAGCGTCAAAATCAACCATTCACAACCATTCTCCACTCACGCCTGTTCATTGCACGCTCTCTCGCTACCTCCACACTCATGTCTCTTCTTCCCAACGCCTGCTTCAGACCATCCAACCACCCAAACTTCGGTCTACCTCTAGGCCTGCGACCACTCGCCTCCGCATTCATCACCCTTTTCACCAATCTCCCTTCATCCATCCTCTCCATGTGC
>SDVV010014884.1:0-14679 GCA_016164225.1 Gammarus roeselii
GATCTTGTTGACTGCAGACCTTACATCACAGATCTGTAGTAAAATGTTAAAGTGGATTTATTCAATATTCGTTATAATAGATGAAAATGGTAGGAACAACAAATTCAACATTACAGCAAAAAATCTTATTCTAACAGTAAAACCATACATCAAACTTGCTAACCAAATAAACTAAGGTAAACATAATAAAAAATGACCTGTAAATTCATTGCAAATGTTTCAACAAACATAACCAACACTGATATATAAGAGCAACATATATTACCGTTTTTACCACACTGCAGTCTACTAGCGAGCGATCATCTAACATTACTTGAAACTAATCAGTATTACTGGACTTGTAACAAACAAAGTGAAAAAAATATGTATATACGTATATCAATATTTATGTAGGTATACAATCTGCTAAAGATTGGTTAAACTATAGAGCCAAGTGTAGAGGTTTGATACAAATATAGCTTAAATAAATGGAGAATTGCCTGGCAAAAGTATAAAAATGGGAAAAAATATATAATCCATTGTTAGAGTAGGTTAAGTTAGGTTAGAATGGGTTAGGTTTATGACAATTATCACAAACCTACAATGAAATATTCTAGAGTGGATATCGTGAATGCTCGAATAAGTCAGATATTCTGAATTGGGACGAAATCTCATAACACAGCGTGAATTAATCAACAATTTCTAACTCTACCAACTGTAAACGGTTAATACACAATAATAAAAGTAGGATTTGCGGGAATAAACATCTAGTATAGACATGCGAGCGAATAACCTAACTGAGGTCTACATTAAACTAATGGAGTATTTTAACACAAACACTCTACACAAATTCGATAGACTAGTTCTCCAAGAAAACTTGAAATAGAACCCAAATCCAATGTCGAGAGATAAAACATACCGATATTTAGGACCATTATATCCAGTTAAGCGAATTTTTACCCAACATTCCATGATTTTAGGCAAATTTATACCTGATATATGTTTATTCCTTTGATAACCGATCAAAATCATACAACAACAAATATAAAATAGCTTAATAAGATTCTATACTCCACCTTAACCAACATTGATTATTTATGATATTCGGCGTATCACACCTCACCTCAGCAGATAGCCCCTACAACAATATCACACGTGGTGTGGTTCATAAAAAATCATATACTAACATAACAGCCAAACCGAAAATATCGGACATTTAAAACAAACACTGGGTTTGTGCATGATAAAGTAATAATACAACGGTATCCGTTCAAATCTACAACAAATACCGATACCTAACTGATGCTATGCCTAATAATAGGGCAAACTCAAAGCCCACTGTGCCATAGCAATAAACTCCACAGTGCTTCACTAGGTCACTCCTCTGCAATCTATCACTTTTATATAACAAATTTAGAGGTAACACCCAGTCATGGTACAATACCCCAGCCATACCATGCATCTGTTAAGTCCATCATCTCCGAACAACGTCGAGCAAAGTCACATCCTGGACATAACCAAGAATCTATACACAGATACAGTTGTCAAGAATGGGCCTAACATGAGTCTCAAAGAGTGTGGTCATAAAAATCTGGGATCTGTTCCCTGACGACCTAAGTAAATCACTACAACGATCAGCAGCTTGTCGCATAACCGCTCTCGCAAACCCATGGAACTTAAGACCGACATCCACAAGAATCTACAAATTCACGTTGAACACGGATAAACTCCAAATGACAACCAAAGAGCGTAAACCGCCTCTACACCAGGACCAATCCATCCAGTAAATCGTCTTCTTGAACGTTAAACTATAACTAACTAAACATGTCTCTCAGACATTCAACAAAGCATAAACTTCACCCCAAATGTAGCTCACGATGGGAACTTAAGAAAGAGCGATCACGAGACACCAAATCTAAAAATACTCGGTTGACTGAACATCCAGGAACGACTAGAGCTGAGCGAAGCAATACGAGTTTTTAAAATTCAGAACAAGCTTTCCTGTTCAAACGATGCTGTGTTGACAACTCGAAAAGCGGCCCATCAACAATCAACACAGAATGAAAATAACATTGACACCGAGTTCAGAAGAACGGGGTTTGGGGCCAAAGCTTTCACGATTTCAGGTCCAAAGACTTTCAACAAGCTACCAGCTGACATTCGGAACTGCGCAACCGTATCTTCTTTCAAGTAAAAATGTACCACTCTACTGCTTGCCTGCAGGCAGGGCCAGGCTGAGTCAAACAATTGATGACGATTAACACGGAACTGGCAACGTAACTCTATATTTTCCAGCTCGCTCAGAGCATCAACACTATCACCCTGTTAACACGACTCTGTTTTATCCCCGATAGCGATAGACACAATGAGATTTGTTATCACTTCTTTCGTATTTCCGCAAAGCGTGTAATTTAACGTCATGTATGAAGACAGGAATCTCATCGCACAGCGTTGCTTTAAATATACCCTGCCCGGATCACACATGCAAGTATGACAGAACCGTTAAATGCATGTATGCCAGAACCCTCGAACTCACACCCACACATAACCAGACAACCTTTGCCTTCCAAAGTATCAGGCAGATAATCAACCAATTACGTCATCAAAACATAATGTCTGACCGCAATGCAATGTGTCATCGGGATGGACCGCCTATTTATTATGTAATTTACATATACTTGGCTATTTCTCCGGCTTCTCGCCATGTTTCTGAAAGGTGATACTAATGCTCAGTTAAAGGTTAGATGCTCGCTACCGGTCACTAACAAGTTCACTCACTCAGTTACACGATGTGATGAACGCCATAAGGTCCTGACCCATCATCATACGTAGTTTCAATTTATTTTAAATTTGCGCACCCATCATCAAATGTACTTCAGATTTGTAGATCCATCCTCATATGACTCCTAAAAGTGTGTATATATATGTAAAGACTTATGACGGTACAATAATACCATTCCTTCTGTATATGAGTTCCACACACCAAGAACTTTTGACACTTTTACTTGGCGGATGATATGAATAAAGACTGCCTACACGCAGTGATGGACTCTGTATTGTCACCTAATCCGACCTGATGGTCCCGCCTATCATTACACGCACTCCAGACTGATTGCGCATATTTATTCATTTTATTGTTCAATAGGCATTCTACGTGTATTTGTACCTATGTATGTACTGTTTATACGTGATCTAGATATATATGTTTCTCCGTGTGCAAGTACGCACTCTGTTACCGTGACACAAATATCATCACACTGGTTTGTGTATGAACGCATACAAATGTAAATATATTTATTTCTTGGTTGTTTGTTATGCCAGTGGTTCTCTAACTCATATAGACACACCCATACCGTCACACTCTTTGCTGTTCAATTAATTGGGCTGCGGGTTTGACCTATAGAATTCATACTAATTATATGCAAAAGATTCCAAGGTCAAATAGCAACACCTAATCTCATTAGGATATAATGCATACTTACTGTGCACCTCAAACCTACCTTGACAGCTCTTTCGTCGTGACACGTTAGGGAGCTCAATGTTCCACAAGAATAACACATAACTCGTGTACGAAGAAACCTTTTCTAAGTTGATCCTATATTATAATATTGATACTTAATCTATTTTTTTTGTCAGTGACTCTCTGTCTCGCATAGACCCACCTATGTACATATATATATGTATATATACCTATATCTATCACGTGCGTTCATGAGATGAAACTTTCTACGCATGTCGAAATTTTGGAACTCGTTATTTATATATTTTCAATTTTTTAATCCCAAACCTCGGAAATCTAAAATGCCAGTGAATTATTCGTTCCTACACCAATGCGCATTTGCCTATTTCGGCCGAAGCAATTAGGTCACTTTACGCCCATACTCCATCTAGAGATGGTTTACAGTCAGAAGCTGATCTGACAAAGATGTGGAGTGTAGTCAACAGATCTTGGAACTAACATTTGTCGGAAGAAGTCCCCTCATCTGACTTGGGGTCCGAGTTTGTTCATGTTTCGGATGGGAATCTGCGGATGTTCTGGCTACGCGCCTTGTAACAAATGAGCATGAAACTCGATACTGGTTTCGGCTTGTGAAATTGCTTATGAGGTGTAATTACTTCTGCTGGTTATTTGTTACGCAAACGAATCGAATGTTTTCCAATTATTTATTTTTTTGCTATTATAAATCCAGCGTTGATTTTATATGTAGAATATCGCGAGCAAATTCGTTAACGGGTAGTCGAATACAAAGAAACAAACCACATTTTTCGTACGATGAATTACTATTAATAATAAGGATTTGGATTCTGAACTTTGTACCTCAAATTTAGTCTTCAAATGATTTATTCAGACATAAGTTGCATTTTTTCAATGTGTTGAGATTCTTTATCCATTCGTTGTTTGATTAACTTACATTTTATCTACTTTTCTATTGACACCGTTCAGGCTGATATGAGCGTGTAGATCATGCAAGCGCATATTTAATCATGATTTAGATAATTTTCTACCAAGATTAGTATTCGAATTGGCCGATGTTGGGCACCGCGGTGCTCTGTTCTGCAATACTACCATTTCCTATTCTCCAGTTGGGATCCTCCCTGAATGCTTTCTCATTCTGTTCTTGCGCTAATACATCGACGAACCCTTGTTGATTGCACGGAAACTTGCCAACCGTTTCACTTGCTACCAAGCATAAATACTCTATGTGAATGAATTTATTTCCAGCAGGGGACAAACTATGAGCAACACGGCGAATGTAGAACACTCCCTAACGTTATATGGTTTAACATCAACCCAAACAGATGGAAATATGAGCACCAAAGGGCACTAACCAGAGCGGTATTGAAACGCAAGAAAGCCCTGGGAAAGCGGAGGGAAGGGGGGGAGGCAACCGTAATCTTAATTTCTACTGATATTATTAGTAGTATAATAACAACATTACTGAGTAGTGAAAATCATCAAGCGCACAATATCACATTAGATCTAGTTTACTTACTCCATAGGTAAACTAGTTCAACAGATAGCGTGAATCAGATGGCAACGACATAAATATGTTCCTACTTGTCACTGAACTCGCGATTTTGTCCATTTGCGTTAACTTAAATGACTTGCATGAATTGAACATTTTCTAAATATTATATTCATGCATGTTTTTCGCGTGACACGATGGAATCACGAACAATAAATCGAAATGAATCCAATCTGATCTGATACAAAATTATAATCTGACAATTATAATGGTGGTAGAGATGGATGTCTCAGCCAGTCAAAACAACCATCTCTTCCACCGTTGACATTGCCGCCAGCCATACGACCATCACGGACATCTGTCAGTCCTGTATCACCAACACAGCCCTCGACATCTGCAACACCATCACTGCCAAGATTTGGCTCTCCTGGCCTTGACGCTTGCATACATAATTTGAACTCCGTGGAGCGAGGCAGTGCAGATGCATATCCGTACACTAAGTATATCCTCTAATGCAAGTGAAACGGATGACAAGTTTGCGGGCAATCGATATTGTTTTGTCGATATTATAGCTCTGAAAAATAATAAGAAAGCATTCAGGGAGGATCCCAACTCGAAAAGCATTCACTGTACAACGGAACACCGCACCCAAAAGCAACTCGAAATTATTTGCATCACCGCCGTGCCGTCAGAGTACTGCATCGTAAAGCGGCACAGCCTCATGACCAGAGTAATAGCTTCTAAAAATTAAATCCTTTGTTACAGCCTGCACTAGCGGAGCGTTCGTCAATATTAGGACGGTAGAAGTAAATACTGTGCACACAAGAAGGAAGGGATATTTTTCCGTGTATAATGGTTATTTCTGATTTCGTCCGCCTTACCCTTGCGGACTACTCATATGTCCACTTGGTCAAGAAGTGTTACAAAATGAAGTAGTATGCCCTTGCTGGTTTTGAATGAAGTTTTTCATAAAATAATTATTAGTTCATTGTCCTTTGAATAACAGATATTTATTTATCATGAAATCAAACATCGGCACAGTCAAATACTAATTGTATTACACAGCGATCTAGATCTTGATAATTTATTTCTACCCTGCTATTACTTACAAGCTCGTCTCTGCCTGAACGGTGGCAAAAGAAAAGTAGATAAAAATTTAAGTTAACCAAGCAACGAGAGGAAAACGTTTCTCAACACATTTTAGCAAAAAGCAAATGATATTTTAATGAATCACATACCAACCTATTTTCAAAATTCTACATCAGCATTATTAATTTGAATTAAGTGTTCGAGAAGTGTGGTTTGTTTCTTTGTATTCGACTACCCATGAACAAATTTGCTCGCGATATTCAACACCTTTAATCAACGCTTGATTTATCATGGTTAAAAAGATTAAACGAATTGGAGAACATGAGATTTGTGTGCTCAGCAAATAATCAGCAAAAATAATCACACTTTACCAGTAATATTACAAGCAGAAACCATATCGAACTTCATGCCTCCTAGTCAACAGGCGCGTAGCCAGGATACCGCAGGAGAAGTGGGCATTACTCTATTCATTTGTAAATTTCTCATAAGAAACATAAATAAGATCGGACCTCAAGTAGGACGAGGGTGCTTCTCCCGCCAATTGTTAGAGCAAACATTTGTAGGTTAGACAAAATCTTGGTTAGATCAGCCTCTGACTGTTAACCACTCCTGGTTGCTTTGGGCGAAATAGGCAAACGTGAACTGGTGTACAAACAAATAAATTTTTAACTTTTAAGATTTTCGATGTTCGAGATTAAAAAAGTATTCAAAAAAATTGCAGGATATAAAAGTTCAGCGTTCATATGAACGCACTAGTTAGATACAGGCAAAAGTTCTTGTGTACACGTTTCAGGTTGAAAAATGTACAACAGAAACCCTTCCTCGTCTAAAGACCATCAGGTGATGATAAATTCAAATTGGATGTATTCTGTGATGAAAATAATAGACGTATTTGGAACTGCCTGGATTTCCGATTCTGATATTTTATTACTGTTACCGACCAAAACGGAAACTCAATTTATGATGGAGGTCGAAATTTATTGTGTCTTTTCTTCATTTTTTTCTTCAAAAATCTATTTCAAATATAATAAGAATTTGAAAACTGGCTGAAAAATCATGATGCTGGGGATATGGATCAAATGAGTCTTATTTTTATCAAAACTTTCTCTCATCAATATATCTTTGGTCGGGTTCCAAATAATTTTGTGAACTCATACATAATTATAAATAACTAATTCAATTTATAAAGGTTCGATACCTAATGATTGCCAACTGACTACAATCAATATTTTGTCACATTCCAAGGTATATTGCTATCATTGCTGCAATATCAATATGTTAAATAGGAGATAGCAGGTATAGACATGAGGCCGAATCCGCCTGCAGGAAGGTTATCGACCGACGTGAAACCGCACGTCGCATGCCCTTCGTTAATATACCACTTTAGATTTACCGGCCAGAATTGTGATCCAAGTGATATTTTGTTTGATTAAAATTTTTTTGATTAATGCTTATCTGTAACACGGATCCTAACCTGTCGCAGGTAAGCCGCCGCTGATTGATGGTTTCGTTATACCCGTTACGCGATTATTTTACAATCAGATACTTCTCTAGTTAGTAGTGCCTGCAGAAAATTGGTATCGAATGTACTGATTTTATAAGATACAGGAGCATCATTTTTCTCTGTTACTGAGAGAAAATCGTGCTGGGCAGCACTCATATACATTTTCATATTAGGAACTCTTTCGATATATGCATTAGAGTAAGAGCCACGGCGGTTGTTGGAACGACACAATTTGGTAGAATACGCAGGCTGCAATGTTATGCGTTAGTTGAAGGCTCCGTGAACGAACTGAACATGAAGACGACTCCGTTACCAGTCCGTTGACTCTCGAGGGCATCTCTTGATGCAAACTTTGTTATCGGCTGAGGATTAATTTTTTTTTATCAGATATCTTTATTTCTTGCATGATGTTTGAGGAGGAGTACTGTACGAAGTGTTTCAGACTTGTTTGGTATGTGTCAGCTGTTGCATACACGAGAGCAAAAAACTTGGTTATGCTGGATTATCTATCCTTCCAATACTACATTTTAGTCTTCTTACCACTATGAAATGTCCTACATGTATACTCCTATAGATTGTTTGGGCTTCCCCTAACTTATTATTCTAGATCGATGCCTATTTGACTTATGACATTCCAACTATCTCAACGCAACACATTACAGTTCTATTTCGTTGAGCTGTACAAAGCTTAATGAGTAGAGTAATGGCTTCTAACAACAATATCAATATTGCAATTTGCACTAGTGCTGCGCTCCTCAATGTTGGGCTGGTCGCCAGGTATTTTGCACACTCATGAAGGAAGATAATGTGTGTGGTCTAGTTATATATTGGTTATTCGTAATATGAGCTTCCTCATTTGACTTGCCTGTCTGACCCTGGCGGTTTGCTAAAATTCCCACTTGATATAACTGTGTGTCAAATTCACTACTATGGTCTAGTTGATTTTGAATAGCGTTGTTTTCCATGACTCCTTTGATGTGTTTTATGAAGAACACAATTGTATACGTCAAGAAATGTGTTTGAAAAACAGAACTTGAATATTTTTTACTCATGAATTTGTCCTTGATATATGTAACAGTATGGAACACATGATACAATATTGATCATTCATTATATCATCGGTACTATAACAAATGTCAAACTGATGATTCTAAATTCCACGTGTTTATATTTCTGAAGACTAATGCCTATATCGCATGAGTCCATAATATGAAAAAGTATTCTAGTAACGACCAGGTCTATTTTCTCCCAGTGACATAGAAAGACATTGTTATTGTATCTTGTAAAATCAATACATACGATACCAATTTTTTGCCGGCAATATTAATTAGAGAAGTATATGATTGTTAAATAATCGGGTAACGGGGATAACGTAACTATCAATCAGCGGCGACTTACCTGCGACAGGTTAGGATCCGTGTTAAAGTTTAGCATAAATCAAAATGACTTTATATCCCAAATATACATAATTATTCCGGCCACGAAATATGAGGTGGCCAGTAAGGAGGTCAGTGAAGATATCACAAAGGAGGAGTGTTCCAGCTGTCAGGCAACGGAACGACGCTGGTCAAACTAGAAATATAAATTGAACAGGCAATAATGAAGAAACAAAACAAATCTGAGCTGGAGAAGATGCATAGACGGGAGCAACAGCGAAAAATGATACAAGAAGAAGTCTCGTCAAGTCGAGAGGATATTAAAGTCGTCAAGGAAAACATGGGCCGCTTGGAAGCAGTAGGCTCGACTGCTTACAGGAGGGCACTAATACCTAACGAATGGACGGCGAAGGAGCAGCCAGGGAGTGTTAACACAATAGGCGTATCTGTATCTTCACTTAACACAACAACCACCGCGACAACTACCAAATCCACGCAACCCCTCACCACACACCCTCCACCGCATACTCTCAACCAACTACTCCGCATTACCCGACCCCCAAAGCTAACACCCAAGCCGGCTGATGTAGTTTTCGTGCTGCTGGGCGTAGTAACGGGCATCAGCATGACGAAAGATACGACAAAAGCGTTATGCACAAAACAGGAAGCGACCAAACAAGGAATTAGGAATGGACCGGCTGGGCTGCACAAACAACCTACAGACGAAGTATCTGCTGCTAATTGCCAAGATAAGGAAAGTGATCTGGAAGGAGGCAAGTATAAGAAGGTGGTCCAAAGAAGAAAAAGAATAAAGCATCTAATCGGAACTGGTCGTAAGACTACAGTCAAGACCTTCCCCACACAGAGAAGCAGCATTTATGTCTCGATCTACGGCGACATCACCGACTAGAAGATGTTGAGCAGGTATGGCGACAAAAAGGAGATGACTGCTACTTAGTTGAAAAGTTGAAGTGGATCGGAAATTTTGACGTGTTTAAAATTAGTGAGAGCAACCTGCAAATTATTCGGCCGAAACCGCCTGATAGCTGGCCCGCACGTGCCCGCATACGAAACTTGTACGAAAACAAGAATCATGCTGTCTAATATGCTAAATTTTGTCGATAATCTTCGCTTGGTCACTTATAACTGTAATGGATTTAATATTGCGGAAAGTGTTGTGAAAAGGTTATGTGCAAATAATGATATATGTGCGTTACAAGAGACATGGCTGTTCAAACATGATCTCCCCATTAATCTATCTAGAGGAGGCGGCTTACATTATTTTTCCATTTCTTCAATAAACTCAGAGGAAAGTATACTTATATGAGGTTCGTATGGTGGATTGACTTTGATATGGTCTGATACGATTAGTCCGTATGTAAAAATAGAACAGTACAATGATGATAGGATGCTCTGGTTATCTTTGCAAATAGATGGAATGTCAATTCTATTCATTAATGTGTATTTGCCATATGCAGCTCATCATAACGAAGAGCTGGTCTTAGCGTATATCGGAAAACTAGAGGATGTATTAATGAGATCGAATCACGATCATGTTTGTGCTATGGGGACTTTAACTGTCACTCAGGCAGCAGATCATCTAGCGAATGGCAGGTACTTCTGGCGGACAATGAACTAGACTTCGTAGATGTTGCACTCCTGCCACAGGACACGCAAACTCATGTTAATCACAAAGGGAGATCAGTTAAATGTTTCGATCATTTTGCTCCCACACCAGCAATGGCCAACAATGTCACGCGGGTTTATGTTTGCGAATATACGCTCCTGTCAGATCACTTGCCGCTCCATGCAGAGCTCTCATTACGCGCGCTTTCTCACTAATGGCAGAAGCGGATGCAGCCACTCAATCTATGAATTAGCAGTTCAATGACAATGCAAACAATCAAATTTTTTGCTCAATTCTTATCAATAAGCTAGCGGTTCTGCCGCTGAGATTGATTCAAATACCTGCAAATGCTGATATGGATAAATTAGATGAGCTCAATGGGTGTATATGCAATGCAGTTCTGGTGTCTGTGAGAGAAACATTCGGGATAAAAACGACGCGCGGAATGCACCGAGTACCGGGCTGGACCAGGCATGTTGCTGTCTTGCATGGCGCCAGCGTTGCGGCCTATGTGCAATGGTGAAATGCTGAGAAACCGCAAAATGGTCTCCTGCATAGGGAGAAAAACGAAACGAATAACGCCTGCAAATACGCACTTCGCTTCTGTATGCAACATGAAGACCAATTACGTGCACCTAATTTGAGTGAGAACATGATTGATGGGCCGATGATCGGTTTTTGGAAGGAAATGAAAAATCTGAAACCGAAAGACAGCTCTGCTTCTCAATGTGTGAAAGGTATAGCAGGGGAGGGAAATATTACTGAACTGCAGCGCAACCACTCTGATGGTATAATGACTCGGTGCTGACTCGAATATTGGAAATGAGGCGCTTAATCGGGAAAAGAATAATAATGACGACGAAGTAGATATTTGGGAATTTAGATCAGCGGTTAGGAGGTTGAAAACTGGGAAATCTGTAAGGATGGATAGTATACCAGCAGAAGTTTTCATGTATGGTCCTGTTTAATTCTTCCATGTCATGTCTATTTTTTCACTGGCTGCCTAGGTCTAACTACCTATGAAATCTACTTATGGATGTAACTGTAAAACCTATTATATAAACAACGACAAAATGTGTGACAGGCGTAGGCAATTACAGACCAATATCAATTGCTACTCCCGCGTCAGAGCTACTTGAATTTTTGATGCAGAACAGACTTGGTGAATGTTTCCAAACAACATCAAACCAATTTCGCTTTAGGCCTCAACGTGGAGCGGAAATAGCTATTTGTACCTTAAAATAATAATTTTACTGGTTAGTAGAGGTTCACCAATGTACTTGTGTTTTCTAGAAGCCAAAAAAGCCTTTGACCGCAATAATCATTGGAAACTGTTCCAATAAAAATTGAAAGGGGGGCGCCTGTTCACCTCGTAAAATTACTAAAATATTGGTACCAACACCAACAATGTGTGGTACGGTGGGGAACTTCAACATCAAATCGGTTTCGAACTACCAATGGAATAAGGCAAGGAGGCCTTCTGTCGCCCCTTCTATTCAATGTGTATGTAGACACCCTACACGAGCGTCCAGCTCGTAGCCGTGTTGGGTGTCATATTGGCAACTGCTGTATGCCGACGATATGGTCCTCCTAGCTCCTCATGTGGATGCTCTTCAAATTATGCTAAATATATACGAGGTGAAGGCCGCAACGCTAGATATTGAGTGCAATACTAGCAAATCTGTTAGTATGATAGTGAAACCACGCAATATGCAAAGGTTCCAGTTCCGAATGAAAAATGTGTTACATGGAACTCGGTTGGATTATGTGGACAGATTTCCTTACATAGGGCACTTAATAACAAACTACCAGTGTAACAATACTGATATCTCTAAACAGCTTCGGAAATTAAACACGATTGGCAATCAGCTTGTAATAAATGTAAGTTTTGCACGACATATGTTAAAATACAGCTCCTTGAAACCTATTGCTAGCCTATCGACTGCAACTCACTGTGGTGTAAATATATACGAGTCACTCACTATCAGTAAACTGAGAGTAGCATACAATGAATTTTCCGATGGTTGATTGGTTCTCCGAGAAGAACGAGCGCTAGCTTTGTATTCGCTGCATATGATGTTGACTGTCTTATGGTACGAGCTAGAAAAAGTGCCTATAGCCTTCAGGAGCGTATTACAAATTCTAATAACCCCTTCCTAAAGGCTTTTTGTATTAGTGAGGGATAGAAATATGGAACCGAATCCTGTTGGTGCAGGAAGATCCCGATATTAATAGAAATAGTGTTTGACATCTGTTTTCCTCTCCATGTTGTGGGCGTATTGTATGTGCGTGGATGTCAGGCTGGGAGACGTCGCTGATATGTTCGCTGACGGGTGGTTAAGTGCACTAGGCCCACCTCGCTAACTTTGAATTTTGGTATATACATATTCATGTGGGAGAGGGTTATACAATTTATCCCGTCGCGCTTATCACTAACTAAACTTTTGAATCAATGTCGCGTATTTCATCCCTACTCTAACCTTGTTTCCATGTATGTTATTTTGGTGCGTATTATGAATGTATGGGTAAGAATGTTCTGTCAAACTTGTTTTCTGTAATCATTATTGTACCATCGAGTGCTTCAATAAAGTCTATTATTAATATGTTAAAGTGCTTGAGAGGTGAGGTTTGACGTCGGCCGATAACCTTCCTGCATGTGGATTCGGCCTTCCGTCTGTATCTTTTATCTCATATATGACATATTGCTCTTGCAATGTCAATGGCATTATATCCTTATATATAGCATTGATACTGTTTTAGGCTGCTAGGTGTCATGAGGCTGTAAGCCTTTAAAAACTTTGTATCTACGGCTCAAAACCTTCTGTACACGTGCTGGAGATCATTCGGAACACGACTCAATATACAACAGTAAGATAAACACATTTAACCCAAACTGAGAAAATTTGTTGCAAACTTCTCCAAGACGAAAATCCTTGACATTTTTTTTCTCAATATTATTTTTCTAACGAACAACGATGCTCACTCGAATACTGCAAATGAATTACTTGACCGGGAATAGAATAATAATGATGATGAAGTAAGTATGTGGGAACTAAGATCAGCAGGTTAGGAGATTAAAAATGAAGAAGGTTTAGGGATGGATGATTACCGCGGTAATCATTGGAAACTGTTCAGAATATTAATTGAAAGGCAGGCGCCTTCGCGCCTCATAAAATTATCAAAATACTGGTACCAACAACAACAATGTACGGTACGGTGGGGAACTTCCACATCAAATTCGTTTTGAACAACCAATGGAATAAGGCAAGGAGGCCTTCTTTCGCTCCTTCTATTCAACGTGTATGTAGACACCCAACACGAACGTCTAGCTCATAGCTGTGGTGGGTGTCATATTGGCGACTGCAGTATGCCGACGCTTTGGTCCTCCTGGCTCCTCATGTGGATGCTCGTCAAATTATGCTAAATATATACGAAGCAAAGGCCGCAACGCTAGATATTGAGTACAATACTAGCAAATCTGTTTGAATGCTAGTGAAACCAAGCACTATGCAAAGGCTCCAGTTCCGAATGAATAATGTGTTAAATGGAACTCGGTTGGATTATGTTGACAGTTTCCCCTACTTAGGGCACTTAATAACAAACAACCCGTGTGACAATACTGATATTTCTCAACAGCTTTGGAACTTAAACGCGATTGGCAATCAGCTTGTAAGGAAATGTAAGTTTTGCACGACAGATGTCAAGACACAGCTCTGTAAAACTTATTGCTACCCTATCTACTGCAACTACCTGTGGTGTAATTATACGCGAGTCACTATCAGTAAACTGACAGTAGCGTACAATGATAGTTCCCGGAGGTTGATTGGTTTACTCAGAAGAACGAGCGCTAGCTTTGTATTCGCTGCATTTACTGTTGACTGTCTTATGGTACGAGCTAGAAAAAGTGCCTATCGCCTCCAGGATCGTATTACAAATTATAACAATCTCTTCCTGAAAGCTTTATGTAATAATGAGGGATAGAGAGGTGGAACCGAATCTTGCTGGTGCAGGAAGATCCCGATATTACTAGAAATAATGTTTGACGTCGGTTTTCCTTTCCGTGTTGTGGGCGCATTGCACGTGTGTGGATGTCGACTGGGAGACGTCGCTGATATGTTCGCTGAAGAATGGTATATA
>SDVV010014885.1:0-14679 GCA_016164225.1 Gammarus roeselii
AAGAATAGTGCTTCTATCGCAAAAACTAATCCGAACCTCTTTTTTATCTACATATCGAGCAAAAAAAATCTGTAACACGTTTTTTCGAGAATGAGAGCTGTCAGCTAGAAACTGACGACACGAAAATGAGTGTCATACTCTACCAATATTTATGTTCTGAATTCACAAGGGAAGATCCGAGCATTCATAATACTCAGGATATCATAACAGAGATCCGAGCATTCATAATACTCAGGATATCATAACAGAAAGACAAGTGAAGCCCTCAGCTCAGTACATTTTTCGCCCAGCTCGAAGTTATTCAATGTATAGATGAATTGAAAGACACAAAATCTCCAGTTCCAGACCAAGCTCATCCCTAAATACTGAAGGAGATTAATAACGAAATCGCCGAACGTCTATTGAGCATTTTCACTTATCCTCTCACAGTTGACACTTGCCCCTCTCAATGGAAAGAGGCCAACGTTACTCCAATTTTTGTAATGGATACAAAAATATGTGACCTGGCAATTACTGACCAATTAGTATAACTTGGCTCATTGGCAAATTGATTGATAGTTTGCTTACCGGTAAAATTACAGAATTCACAAAAATTTGCAAGTTGATGGGTGGGACTCAGCATGGCTTCTGGCACAATTGTGTCTCGTACGAACCGGTTGCTTTTCTCCTAAATATAATTACAATTTACGACGCAAAATCTCCAATCCATATCGTATTTCCTAACTTTTAAAAAGACTTTGATGACGTTCCTCATAGACGCTCAATTAGAAAACTGCTCAGCGAGTCGTACTTAATGAATTTCCCTCCTCTTGGGTAATACAACAAGCGGCGTACCTTGAGGATGCGTTTTAGGCCCAGTCCTCTTCATGGTAGTCATAAACAAACAATAGCAAGTTGCATACGACAATAGCTAGGAGAAGAAGTGCAAACAGAACTGGATCGTAAGCAGCTCCAATTAGACTTGAACAAAACTGTTCAGTCGTCTGGAAAGGGGCAAATAAAATTCAACGTCAACAAATGCAAAGTTATGCACATCTGTCATCACAAGCTCGAGCACTAATATTCCATGTCCGGAAAAAATCTGATTTCTGTCACCGACGAGAGAGACCTAGGTGTCATCAAAATTAAAGATTTAACAAGCAGCGAGCAATGTAACAATTCTGCCAAAAGAGGACTATCTCGTACATGAGCAGCCACAGTATTCTCAAGTTGCTAAACTAGATGAGGTTTAACAAAGAGCTGTTACCAAAATTTTCCCTTTGCTGTGGGAATAAATCGTACAACAAAAGAATTTGCGAACTCAATCTTTATTCGCAAGGAGATCGTCAATTTAGAGGCAGCATGATCGAAGTGTAGAAGAATATGAAGGGTGGGGAAAACGTCCACAGAGCGAACCTATTTACTCAGAGTGCGAACGGAGTGACCAGGAATAACAGTTTCAAATCGTTGGTAAGCGATTCTCACCAGACAAAACGCGCAACTTCTTTTCGTCTAGAGTTGTCAAGGAATGGAACACACTTCCTGGGAACGTCTAGAGTTGTCGAAGAATGGAACACCCTGTATGGGAAGACACCACAACGATAATATCCAAGCGTTCATGTCACGGTTCGACAAATTCTACCAGAATCGTAGCTCGTCAACTTGCGGGGGTTTCACGCTTCAGAAAAAAATTCATGCATTACTAGCAGCATATTCGTAAAAAGGTGTCCTACATTGACACCCGTAAGGTTAAACATGCCCTGCAATGTCACTTGCGCAATTGAAGATATTCTCGGCATTGGTACCTGCTCATTCCAAAACAGTGACCAGCAACGTTACCGGTTGCACGGGTTTAACGAGGAACGATAATAATGGAGACTATCTCAAATCAACATCGCGTGTCAGTGGCTTTCACCTCATGTGGTGAATGACGCATGCTTTTCTTACGTTCTTACGTTTTTAAAATCGATATTTAACTATTTTAGGTAATTATGACTCTCTAAGCATTAATAGGTTTCTCTGTAAATAGAACCGTACAGTATTAATTGACTGATGAATTCTATGCAATGTCTCGTGTAAATGTACACCATGGCCATGTAGGACTCGATTCACCTCTTTTGTTTACCAACTACACCGGCTGCGTCGCTTAACACTGGCTATAGTTGAATAAAAACTCTCCAAAATCAACTCATAAGCCATCCTCTTTTCCCCAGACGGAGAAGAATCACTCGTCACCCCATCCCGGGATTGACAACACTGCGTCGTCTCATGCACGGCCTCCCCTACTGGAACCGGTGCCGGTGCAGCCCTTCTACCATCCCCACGGTAACTGAAGCCGTAATCCCCTCCCTGTTGGGGCTGACCCCTCACCAACGCTACGTCCTCATCGTGGTGGCCGACTCACGATCCGGGTTAGTCGGGATCGTAGAGGTTCAGGCTCCTTGGTTGGGATCGCGGTCTAGGATGGGATAGGATCGAAACTGCCACTCGGGAAGTGACCAACTTAATAGCCGGACTACATAGTAGTCGGGCTACATAGTTACGGGGCCACTCGAATTACCTCGTATTTGCATGACATCCTGTTCTGATATTGATATACAGGCTTATCATTTTGTGTTGCCACTTGCTAATGTTCAAAATTAAAGCGTCCGGGCCACAAATCTTTTTGACAGATTTTTACTAGGTCAACTATATGCCTAAGGCACATTAAGTTTTGAACGTTTCGTAACTGAGATAATTAACATTAACAGGAAAGGTATATGCATTAGTACAGATAATGATCATCAATCGAGAAATAAACTACTAAGCAATTATTTTTGTTGGTTGACTATTTTCAGAGGATGTGCTGACTGCATGGCTCTAAACTCATTCCTCAACTGAAGATTTTTTATACTTTCAGGCATCGACATCATATTCTGCAAATACTAAGCTAGCACTCGTTCTTCATATGACACCAACCAGTCTCCTAAATATGTCAGTGTATGTGACTCGCTGTTTGCACATAGCAGCCCACGTAAATTTATACCACAATGAGTCATTGTAGGTAAGATGACGGTTGGGTTTAAAAACTGCAGCGTTATCCCCGTTGTGCAGAATTTAAATTTTCCTGTATGCTGATAGTCAAGAGTATTTAATTCCAGAGTCGTTTAAAGATAGCAGCATTGTCGCACTAATTATTTGTTATTCAATGCCGCAAGTAAGGTAAACTGTCTACATACTCCACTAAGGTTTGTTGACTTTCACACTCACTGATTTTCTAGTATTGCACACGATGTCTAGTTTTTCGGCTTCAGTTTGCATATATTTAACATCATATGAAGAGCATTGACATATGATGCCAGCAGGAGCATCATGTCGTGGGCATTGCTAATCGCGTTAACACAGCAGCCGTCATTGTGACTCCCAACACAGCTATGAGATAGTCGGTCGTGTAGGATTTCTATGAACACATTGAATAGGAGAAGCTTTTCTGCCTTATCCCATGAGTTGTTTGAAACTGGTGTGATATTGAGCGTCCCCATCGTCTTACACATTCTTGCTGCTAGTACCAATAATTTATCAGCTTAGCCAAGTGATTTTAGCCCCCTCTTTAAATATATTTTTAGCAGTATCCAGTGATTTATACGATCGAATGCCTTTGTTTTTGCATTTAAAAAATAGAGGTACGTAGGTGACCCTCCTCTTACAGAATAATTCATAGCTTGATTTAACATAAATGAAACCATTTCAGCTTCACGCTGAGGCTTGAACCCAAATTGGTTGGATGTTGTTCTCAGATAGTCGCCCTGCCGGGTTTGAATAACAATTTTTAGTTACTTATGCAGCAGTAGCAATTGAGTATTGGTCTGTAGTTCCCTTATCTGTTGCAAATTTTGTTTTCGATTATGTGATGGGCTCAGTGACAACATCTACCAGCCTTTCCTACGACTTTATCATTTTTAATTTTTCAGTCGTAGTTCTAAGCTCCCACATATAAACATCATCAGCACTTTCCCGATTGAAGGACTCGTTAGCAAAGAACGAGTCAGCGTCGTCGTTAGCACTGTTAATCATATCATCAAAATGATTGCAAAATACATCAATAATATATTCCTGTCATGTTGCACCGTTCACACATCGAGAAAAGGGGCTATCTTTCCGTTTTAGATTTTTTTATCACCTTCCAATAATTCGCTCACTAACAATTTTATCCTCATGTTTCTAACAGTAACGCAATTTCGGGCATTTTTCACCCAAATTATTTTCATTGTATACGATGCCTGCACAGGGTTGACCAGCATCTTACCATAGCACATCGGCCACTTTACACGCCTTAGGTGAGACAACCACATGCCTGCTTCGCTCCGGTGTCCTGTGCATTCTGCGGGTGATATAAACTCGCATAGAGCACATCTAATTTATTTCTGTCAGCTGCTGCGGCTGTTTACCTTTTCCCCATCACAAGGAGGGCTTCTAATGAGAGCTCTGCATGAAGCGGCAAGTGATCTGACAGAGGCTTGTAGTCCCCGACATAAGCCCCTGCCTAACACTTTCCACATATGATGGGGTAAGGGCCAAGTGATCGAGCCGTTCTACTGTTCCCTCGTTGTGATTTATCAGAGTTTATCTCAACAGGTACACAGAGAATGTGTATCCAAAAGTAACCGTCATTCAATAAATATTCTGCTACCTGGTTGGCAATTGAAATCCCCCATAACACAAGCACGATAATGACTGTATCCTGTAATGATGGCCTCCAAATTACTGATAATGTGAGTTACTGATCTCACATTATGTGAAGCTGCATAATGCACATGCACTATTTTTTAAATAGATATCCTAAATGCTTTCAACGACAACCCGAGTATCTTTTCATCATTGTACTGTTATATCATTACAAATGGACTCACCCTATCACACCACAAGAAAGTATTCCACCAAACGGTCATCCCTGAGTACACTGTGAATTGATTGAATATGAGGAGGAAGAATTGATGCAACATCTCTAAATAGATTATTAGGGGGCCCATGTTTGAACAAACACTTCTCCTCACGCGCTAAAGAGATGCGGGAGATTGCAGACCACATTTCCGTGGATTTTGGGCGCTTAACTCACGGATATCTTCTTCAGACACTGAAAGCAGAAAACTTTCCGAGACAATAGAGCTTCTGCCCTGCGTAGTCGCCATCTCCGAACAGCCTTTTGAACTCGTTCCATGTCTATTCACTGGTAATGTAGCCGTAGATGGACACACACGTAATTTTTTTGTATTGGAAACTGCTTTTAAATGTCTTTCGGCCAGTTCTAACAACGAGTTTTCTCGCATCTTCATTCGGTCGCCCTTCTGATGTTTACCGCCTGTTATGTCAGTTGCTCTATAGTAACAACCAGCACCAGACACTCCGACTACATCTTGGTTTGCTGGAGCAGGCGGTTCGACTTCCATCCCTATTTAACAGCTTCCCTGTTGTGCGAGGCTCCTTTGTTGGTTCGGGTCTCATGCGAAATTCCGTGTCTGTTCTCCGGCGAATTTCAGCCGCCCGAAGCTTGCATCGGGCGACCGATGAGTTAGCTGTGTTGAGTTTGAGGATGAGTGGTGTGAGATTCAGCGGCGGAAGGTTGTGTAGTGTTGGCTTTAAGGGCTGGATGGTGTGAGATTCAGTGAGAGAAGGTTACAGGGCTCTGGATGCGTCATTTGAGCAATTTTGAGGTTTTCTCGAGGATGGCTTTGGTCGCGTTGAATGTTGTGTTTACTGATGATGCCATCAACCTTGTCGTGTTAATTGCACTTCCATGCTGCTGATCCGTCGTCTTTCGTTCGCTAAGTATAATCGCACTTCGGTAAGCAGTGGACGCTACTGCTTCGATGACGGGTCATTGTTTCCTTGATGGCTCTGATACCCTCTTCAATAGACGAAGTTCTTGCATAGCCTTTTGCTGATACTTTAATATGCCCTTCTTGCCTATCTCCATTTCATCTCGTATCTTGTCCACTGCTTGTTCAACTAGTCCCTCGATTCTGTCTATGCGTTTTTCTATTGTTAGTCCCAACTCTTCTTGCCGATCAATTTGCTCGCATCACCTTTTAGAATCACCCACTCGCTTCTAATAATGGTAGAAAAGTCGTCAACTTCGAGAGCCTGCAGGTTCGCATCATCTCATCCGTTTCCATCCCATGAAACAGCTTTCCCAAGCGAGTTGTCTTTTCTTGACAGACCTTGCCGCCAGGAGCACAAGGGTGGTTGAGGTGTGCGACATGGGAACGAATCCATCATGCTCTTAAGTCAATTGTGCATTCTTCTAAATCAATGAGTCGGTCGACCTTGGATTCTCCTCCTCTTACAAAGTGGGCCAGATTTGTTTTAGGATATTTGATCGGAAAGATAAATCGCCTTCTACAACTTTTGCAATTAAATTTTTGAAAATGATTTATTTTTAATTCTTCACATCAGTTGTTGAACATTATATTTCATGTGATGATGGCTAAAAAATGTCGGTGGAAAGACATGAGCGTCAAATGCTGAACTTCATGCCATGTTAACAAAATCATTGAGGAGGGAAAGAACTTTTAAGATGCTGAAAAATAATCATCTTTCAATATCCAAATTTAAAATAGATAAACGTTGCAAATGATAGTAACAGTCCACAAGAGCTTCCAATTAGGTGTTGAAGGCAATACCCAATTGATAGCTCATTCGTGTAGAAGCCTTAGCGATTCGACGAAATCTTATTTCATGAAAATCTCGCTTTGTATTGACCATCGAGAAAACGTGGATAATGAATATAGTACTGCACCAGATGTTTCAGATGATCAGTTTCTTGTCATGATTGTATAACTTCCGGAGCCGTGGTGATTTTTGTGACTATCTTACAACGTACGGACGGACGAATGAATGCGGGTTCAATACATTTTTGAATGAACTGACCAGGGTACACTAACACTGGGTACACTAACACTGGGTACACTAACACTGGGTACACTAACACTGGGTACACTAACACTGGGTACACTAACACTGGGTACACTAACACTGGGTACACTAACACTGGGTACACTAACACTGGGTACACTAACACTGGGTACACTGAACTAGTGTACTCGTCATTCGGCACTAAAAAACACGTTTTGTAGACAACCTTAATTTTGAATGCTTTTTTTAACTTTCACTTCTCACGGAATGCGTTGAACCAAACTTCATGGCATCTGCACAAATGAGGTTGCTGGTTCGAGCCCCTTTTCTGACCTTATAACTCACCGGCTGGGATTTCTAGGTTGCGTATACGCTGGAAACGTATTTTTACTGTTGACCCTCCATCCTGGATGATCAAAGTTTCTAAAGTATTTCGAATATAAAATAATCATTGACCGCCCCAACAATTATAAGGACGTGTTACCCTGAGCCGAAGCAAAGCTGAAAACAGACGGACGACTTATCGGTGACTTTGAGCAGAATTAGTAGCTGGTTAGACGTCCAGTGTCAGAAAGACCTTGACTCCAACGCCCTTGAAAGCCTCGGCACTCTAATCTAGTCTATAACCGGACCACACACAAACCTGGTGCACCGCGTGTAGGCGTTAGTCGCCACAGACTTGGACTCCAGTGCACTAGAAAGCCTTGACACTCAAATGTAATCTTATCTAGTCGCCTCAGGGCCAACAAAAGTTTGTTATTAGTCATCTGCGTCTATTATTGGTCTCGGCTGGAGTCTTCCATGATGTGTGCAGTTACTCGCTGACTGACCAGAGAGTGGTGACATGTAATGATTGTCTTTGTTGTTTTTTATTAACCTGAACTGGCATGGCTGTAGGCTGTAGGACCAAGAATGGTTTACTATGTGGTGTCAAGAAAAGATGGTCTGCTTGTGTGTTCGAGATGCCCCATCTGTACGAATACCTGCAGTTCCTATACCTCACAGGCAGTTGGTGCACTCTCAGACCCATGAGTCTTTCAGCTGTACCTACTAGCACGCACGAAGCAATTATTTACCTCCCTTGTAGCAGCTCTTCCTTGCAGTAAGACGTCATCCTACACAATAGTAATTTATTACTGGTGGAGGCTGGAGTATTGGTGCCCGATGATAATCTCGATTCTCGTTCATATGTTATTGATAAGACGATTGCAGGGGGAAAGGAATGTGATGCATCAACATTCTGAACAATTTTTCATTGGAGCAGCCATTTGGATTGCTAAGTAGTTACTTGCTAGGAATGGTGCTTGGAGATTGGGCTTGGGGTAGATATTGTAAATTCCGTCGCATTAGAATTAGTGGTTTATTGAACAAATTGTAGCTACTGCAGTTGGAGTTCCTATTCTTGCCAAGATGAATTCCAGCGCGACCACCTTTGGTCATTTTAATGTAGTTTCAAAGTATTTCTCCCGATCAGTTTACTTGCCTGGCATGGCCAGCCTACAAACGAATATCCGGCTAAGAGTGTCTTCTAGCTGCCCGCAATCGTTATAATTCTCGGGGATGGCAGGAAATTGACCGATCGCTTTGTTCCAGGTCTGTGGTCGTCGGAGGAGAGTCACTGATGAGAAGCATGTACCAGTCCTTCAACGCTTCCTTTCTGAAGCCGTGCCTCCAGAGGACGTGCGAGCCCTCTCTAGCCTTCCTACGCTACGATCTGGCAACTGCACCTAGGAGGGAGGCCAAGAGGACAAATTTTGGTTGCGAAGTACCACCACAAGAAACGAAACTCGGCAAGACTGAAGTGTTAAGAACGGTAGAAAAATATGAATTTGACCGCGGAGACTTTTCGACTACAGATGACGAGCTGGACATGGATGATATATCTGTTGAAGATAATGAAGAAAATACTAAACAATTGATGAACAAGAGATTGGTGCCCATTGGTGATAATCATGATATTAAGAGGGTAAACCTCACCATTGCATCAAATACATATGGAAATGAAACAAGCCTTCGGTCGCAGAGTGTAAAGGATTCTTCCAAGCTCCGAACAAGACACAAAAGTGTTATCCAAGGAATGTCAGAAGCTACTGCAAAGATCTACTCTTCCGATGATGAGGACGAGGAAAAGGTTCTTTCCTTCCTCAACAACAGAAAAGTGCTACGAGTTGGGATGGTCTTGGTTAGTTGAAACGATTTCTTTGAAATGTAATTTTTATGTGATTTATTTAGTTATTAACATTGCTTTGTATATCAGTGCTGGATCGTCCACATTTCTACGGCATCTAAATGCTTGTGAAAGCATGCAAGAGTTTACGCTGAAACTTTAATGCCCGTAACTCCTACCTCCTGAAAGTTTGTTATTCTAATCATTTTTTTAGAACCAAAGTAATCATAAAACAACAGTCCCTAATAATTCGACAGCCTAGGATGCTGAAACGCCTATAAATGTGTTTAATTACTTCATGTGTTTTACGCTAGACGTCAATGGGATCTATTTGTTTATGTATACCACGCGAACAATAGTGATGTGGCACTTCAAGGGATTCTGCAGCTCTATAGTAAGTAATGTTTCCTGCATGTTTCAGTTATATAAATGGAATTTTAGAGGAAGCTGCAGATAAAAACACCAAGCCACATAAAAATTGAATTCAAAAGAACAGAGTAGTATTCAAACTCTCAAGTTGATAAAAATTGTGTATTTTCATCTGGATTTGGAACACAAATAACATTTTTTCTCCTAGTGGTCGGTCCACTTGCAGGTGTATCACCGTTTTTTTTTCAATCACGCTGGTGTCTCTTGATGGTCTGATGTTTCTATGAGAAATGAACTGCGTACTACAAAAGACACACCCATACTCTGGGTCTCATCAAGCAACCGATCTCGACGGACTGAGGTAACTCAATGCCGACTGAGAATAGGGCATAGCAGACCAACACACAGACACCTAATGGAGGCGTCACCACCTCCTTACTGCATGGACTGTCATGGCCCTCATACAATAGCCCATGTCTTGGCAGAATGCCCCACATGGACGGAATGTCGGCGCACATACTTCCCCAGAAGCCGGTTCCTGGACCTTCGTAATATACTCCGCCTAATGCTTACTGAGTTCCCTCAGAGACAATTCAGTGCGGAACCACTTCTCAGCTACCTCCAAGAAACCGGCCTCGTAACTGAAATCTGATCTGTTGTGAATTGATCATACCTAATCTTACTTGTCAATAAACTCCTCCATCCCAGAGGACCACCGTTTTCTTTGCTCACTTTGAGTAGGACACATTTGTGACCTCTCTATATATCTCTATAAACAGTTGTGACCTAAGCATGCCGTGAGTTGAAACAATTCCGGAGACTGAGGATGATTTGTCGATGACTTGATGCAGCGCTGGCTGCTGGTTTGACGTTCGGTGCCAAAAGGACATTGAAAGCCTTGACACTCTAATCTAATCTGGTGTCTCTTGATCCCTCTCTTCTACTATGCATAATGAATCGCCAAAAAATTAGCAAGGCAATATTAAACCCATTGTTTCCCGTTTTGCAGTGTACCACTTTTTCATAGGCTAGTATTTTTGATAAGGCAAGGCTCGCATCGCACACTGAAGTGGGGATGGCTTATTGTACTGACAGCTGCTAATCTGACGTTTGTCGATACACAGACATTGGCTTTCGCACTAGAAAGCCTAGTGGTTTTCATCTATTAACCTAATCTTGCAGGTGTACCACGGACTTCGCCTTCTCTACTCCGGTCGACCCCTCGAGAGCTACGGCTGCTCCAGAGAAGCTTTCCTGTGCTTCATCCAAACCGTCACCGGAATCAAGTTTGCGTGAATGTAACGGTGATAGCGGAAGTCTCAAGTCCTCTTTACGCTAGGTTTTACGCAGCTCAAAAAGCCCCTCAGCAAAACAAATGAGGTTGCATTAATATAATACACAATCTTGGAAATTCCCTAACAAGTGTTACCAAAAATACCAATACCAGATGATAATTTGTAAATGGTAAAGCTCTTCATTTTATAACAGTTTTTCAGTTATAGAGAAATGTTATTAACACTATGCCCTCCGACCTCACGAGAAGCATTTTAACAACGAATAGTTACTACATAGAAGTTCCAAACTAGTGGGCATGTGTGTCATCAGCAGGCATGAAATAGGAAAGAAAACTTCGCTAGGGCTTGGTCTCATGAATTTTAGTATATGACAGGGTGGATTTTTTTTCGTATTACCCAAAAAATTGTCAAATCGGCTCGTTTTATGATTAATTGTTCAATTCGAAAGAGGCGTTTCATGCAGTGCTAACATCCCCAAGCAGCCAGTTTTTTACCAACAACTGGATACAGATACTGACACTAGACCGAAATCCCCCAGCGAGGGAGGCGGCTGACGGCAAGGCGCAACTCACACTCTCATACACTTGCACACATTAGCCCTTTGGCACAAAAGGGTCCGGCCAGAAGCCCCGCAACGCACCGTCTGGATCATGAGAGCGGCTCGAGGTCAGTGTCGGCAGCAGGGCCCGACAGTGTGACTGGCTTACTCCTGCCGCATCATGATGACCCCCCCCCCGGCCACGACCATCCTGTCTCTCAACGATATGCCTACGTCCACTCGCCTCTTCCTTCAACACCCTTTTCATCCATCTCCCTTCATCCATCTCCCTTCATCCATCCTCACCATATGTCCGAATTATCTCGGAACACTTGAATCAACTCAGTCCTCTAACTTCTTCACCATCCCCGTTCTGATTCAATCCATGTCGTTAGTGAACCTGCCTCTCAGCGACACATTTTATCTCGAAAACATTAAACCTTCTTCTCTCCTCAGCTCTCGCCCCCAAGTATCAGCTCCGTACAGCACAGTTGGGACAACGACACCCTCGTACAGCCCTCCATTTGCTTTCATCCCAGATGTCCTGCAGCTCATTACGCTTTTCAGGGCACCCAACACTTCACACCCCTCCTTCACTCGCGACTTCGTCAGTTTCCACTAGTTCAGTCTTCTCCACATGGGAGCCCAGATACTTAAAACACTGAACTTCTTCCAACAACTCTCCATTTAGGAGGACACTACTTCTGCTCGCATCGGCAGTCCTCAAGCATCTCATTGCTTTACTTTTACCCACGTTCAATCGAAGCTCCCTCCTCTCACACACTCTACCATACTCAGACACCAGCCTACATAGCTTCTCCTCTGAATCCGTCACTAGCGACGTATCATCCGTAAACAGCAACTGGCTCAACTACCAACTCCGCCCATTCGCTTCCAACAGCTCCAAGCCCCGACCCAGCACACTCGTGTTTGTCTCTCTCACCACTCCGTTCATATAGGGATTGAACAGCCAGGGAGACATCGCCCAGTCTTGTCCTAGGCCCATTTTCACTGCGAACCAATCACTCACCTCGCTTCCCACTCTGACACATGCTCGGCTGCCAACATAGAAACTCTGCACCGCTTTCAACAGATGTCCGCCCACTCCATACAAACGCAACACCCTCCACAGCGCTTCCCTGTCAATCCTGTCGTATGCCTTTTCCAGATCCATTAAGGCCCAGGACGCATCCTTTCCCTTTGCAAGGTACTTCTCACAGACATGTCTCACTGCAAAAATCTGATCGGCACACCCTCTACCACTCCTAAAGCCACATTGTTCCTCTCCAATTGCGCAATCCGTAGATTCTCTAATCCTTTTGATCAGCACTCTCTCATACAATTTCCCGACCACACACAAAAAAACTTATAGCTCTTGAGTTGAAGCATTCATTTTTATCGCCTTCGCCCTTATACAGCGGGACAATGCAGGCACTGCGCCACTCAATCGGCACCACGCCCGCTACAAAACCAATGTTCAGTGCCTCACCTACCATTCGACAATCGTTATTCCACCCTTTTTCAGGCACTCAGTCGCAATACCATCCAAGCTAGGGGCTTTCCTTGCTTGTCATCACCTCCACCGCCTCCTGCACCTCTTTCCTAGTAATATCCGCAACAAGTCTCTCTCCAAAAACAGGCACCCGCGCACCACCACCCACATCAACAATGTAAGCCTCTCTGTCGTCCTCGACATTCAACAATTCATCAGAATACACGGCCCACCTTTCCGTACACCACCACTTTCCGTCAACAACTGGCCGTTTTCATCTTTCACCGCATCCTCCTTTCCGCACTCTCCTTTTCTCCACCTCTTAACCTCATTCCAGAACACCGTTTTGTTTTCCTCAAAAATTGTGGCACAACCGTCTGCCCCGCCTGGCATCAGCGTCCCTTTTGGTTCTCCTCACCACTCGCTTTACTTCCTTTTTCTTCTCCTTATAGTTGTCATAGGTCACCACCGACTTCCCCTCTTCGCTTCTGCGGCACAGCCAGTTTGACTTCCTCGTTCCACCACTCGCAGCCCTTCCGTCTGCTCCCGCCCACACGTAGCACACCACATACATTTCTCGAACATCTCAACAAGGCATTTCTTAACGTCTCTCATTCTTCCTCCATTCCATGCAAATCCTGCCCTTTCACGTTGTTAAATTCCTCCCTCAACGCCCGCTGAAACTCATCGAGCTCACTCACTTTCACTACCTCTCTTCTTCCTCCCGCTCTTTCGTTCCCCTTCCACCTATGCTCCAATCTTGAACTTCCTTCCACCAGTAGATGGTCAGACACTCCTCCACCCTCTCCTCTCTCTCCTCTCTACACCCGCACATCCAACAGCCTCCCCACCACTCTCCTTGAAATCAGCACAAAATCCATTAACGCTCTCTCCAACAACTAGCGCAAACATCGTTTTTTCCACCTGGCATGCATTAGCAAGATGAGTCGGGCTTAAAATTGAACGTAAAGTTTTTTTTCAGCGTTTCGGCAATTTTACTGCATGACATGCCCGGTTGCCCTCTTCTTACACTTGTGTATCCTGGCTGCGTATATTACAAATTCTGCCCACCTACACCGAAAGCCCTACACCGGAAACGATAGTTTCTTCACTAACACTAGCATTTCTTTTTGAACGGGCGTACAGGTCTTGCATCAGCAAAACTAAGCTAGGCAAAAATTAGCACGTTTAGTCCCTGTTCAGGGTTTCATTCAGGTTATTTTGTTATGTCATATGCCCGACCACTTCCCTCTTCATTTCTTGGCTCCTCAATAATCAGAAGGTAAAATATAATAGACTAATTACTCAATGAAGTTCTCAAAAGAATGCGAACAATTAATTGCCTAACATGTGCTTGCAACACGTGGACACCGACTTCCATGTTCGTGTAGCAAGCACATGTTAGGCAATTAATTGTTCGCTCGGTTCTTGTTCTGGTTGTTTGGTTCTCCTCTGATAATCGCAAAGCAAACCCAGCATGGGCTTCTTAAGCGACTACTCCATTGGAGTTGTGGTAGTTAGTAGTTATGTAAATGTGCTAATCGGTTATACAGGACTCGTTTAGAAGCAATTTTTCTATGTAATTCCGTCATGACAAAAATTTACTTGAGGTTGAACAAGAAATAATTCTCGCTGCTGCACTTGATTCACTATCATAATTTAAAATAATTCATTAGTTTTGTAAACTGGATTTATTTCAATAGTTCACTGTTTAACTGCCTTGGAACAGAACAAATGAAATACTAATCATTTATATTATGATATTTTATCAATAGATGATGCAATTCCATCATCTACACCAAAATCTAAACCATGTACCGAGATCAGGAATACGTGTTTTATAACTCGTATTGCGATGAATTAATCGCAATCGTCGCATTGGCATAACAGTGATTAAGTCAATACATTAGTTGACGTCTAATCAACACTGATAAATACATACCGCTGA
>SDVV010014886.1:0-14678 GCA_016164225.1 Gammarus roeselii
ATATATGACATTTGGTAACGATTAAGCCGTGGTTACTTTAGTCGAAGAAGATTTAATTTAACCCTTTTTTAGACTGAGCTGGAGAATGATTTTATCCAATTTCTATGTACCATAGAGTGTACGTGTAAGAGGTATTCCACATCATTTACTACACATGTCTTGGCAGCTTATTTACGTTAGTTGTTTGGCTGGTTACATGCTATGTTTTTCTCGTACATCATGGTTTTTGATGCATGATTTTGGTATGGTAGAGAAATGATCTTCTTGCTTTATTATAACTCGAGCGGTTTAGTATGTTTCATTCAGTTTTGTGTGTTCTCTATACAGTTTCCATCTTCGATGCAAGGTATTGGGTATTTTGTACAGTTCTAGGAATATTAGGATACATTACGTTTGTATCTGCAATGTAGAACATTATTTCAGGTAGAATTTAGTTACATGTTGTATATATTTTTAGTGTTTTATATATCTTTTTACATCCTGGTGCAATGCTTGATGTAGATATTATAGATATAGAAGATTCGATTTGTTACAACCTTGGTCTTGTTGTTAGCTCATTGTATGTTTATTGTAGGACCATACTTTAATGTTAATGAGGAGTTAGAGAGTCCCCTAGGCAAAAGATCGATGCACTTACGTTTATTTGTATAAGTAGACCGGTCTAATATGATGGATACCCTAGTGTATCACAACTTTTAATGTTAATTAGAACAGAGTAGAGAATTACGTAGTTATTTTATTATTGTTGTACGATTTTTTTCACGATAATCATTGAAATATATGTTTATGAGGTGTAAAACCGTATTGCATCTTTGTGTAATTTCGTCATTGAACACTAGCAAGTGTGTTAGTTTGAAGTTTTAGAAGACGATTTACTGGATGGATGGGTCCTGGTGTAGAGGCGGTTTACACTCTTTGGTAGTCATTTGGAGTTCATCCATGTTCAACGTGAATTTGTAAGTTCTTGTGGATATTGGTTTTAAGTTCAGTGGGTTTGTTAGGGTAGAGAGGTTATGCGACAAGCTGCTGATCGCTGTCTACTTAGGTCGTCAGTGAACAGATGCTCAGATTTTTATGGCCACACTCTTTGAGACTCATGTCAGGCCCTATTCATAACCTCTGTACCTGTGTATAGATTCTTGGTTATGTCCAGGATGTGACTTTGCTCGATGTTGACGTTGTTCAGAGATGATGGACTAAACAGATGCATGGTACGTCTGAGGCATTGTACCATGACTGGGTGTTACCTCTAAATTTGTTATATATCAGTGGTAGATTGCTGAGAAGTGACCTAGTAATACATTGTAGAGTTTGTTGTTATGACACAGTGGGCTTTGATTTTGTCCTATTACAGATATTAAATCTTAGTATAGCTTATGAATTTCGTTCAGATTGAACGGGTATTGTAGTATTATTTCTTTATTACGCATGAACTCAGTATTTGTCTTGCTGACAGATATTTTTCCGTATGGTTTTATGTTAGTATAATATCTCAGTCCTGTTTCAATTCACCTGAGGAATTCAAGCACAGGATTATTTCACTTACAAGATCAAGATTACAAGATTATTACAAGATTATTACAAGATCGGTAATAAACATCGGCATCATGTATTGATTGACCATACATTTTTCATATTGGTGTAAGATTTATCACCTGGGGTATGGTCGGATACACCGTTTATCATAGTTAATCAATGTTGCTTAAGCCTTACTAGAGAATCTTATTTGACTATTTTATACTTGTTGTTATTGTATGATTTTGAACGGTTATCATAGGAATATTATTATATCAGGTATAAATTCGCCTAATTTCATGTACTGCTGGGTGTAAATTAGCTTAACTGGATATAGTGGTCAAAAATATATTTGTATGTATTACCTCTCAGCATTAGATTTGGGTCCTATTTCAAGTTGTCTGTGCAAGCTAGTAAACCGGATTTGTGTAGATTGTTAGTGTTAAAATTTTCGATAATTTAATGTACATCTCAATTAGGTTATTGGCTCGCATGTCTTTACTAGATGCTTATCCCCTCAAGTCTATCTTTTATAAATGTATGTTAACCGTTTACAGTTTGTACAGTTAGCAATTATTGATTAATTGAGGCTTATGAGATTTCGTTTCAATTCAGAACATCTTACTTATTCGAGCATTCACAATAACCACTCTAGCATTTTTTCACTATGGGTTTGTAATGCAGAGGGGCCGTAAACCTAACCCATCTTAACCTAACCTAACCTATTCCAACCAAGATTAAATATTTTGTGTTAGATATTTCTTCATTGATTTATGCTTTTTTCATATCAAAACTGTCCACTTGGCTCTATAGTTTTACCATTCTGTAGCAAATTGTGTACCTACATATATATAGCTATTTTTCCCTTTGGTTGTTACAAGTCCAGTAATATCGATTAGTTTCAGGTAATGTTAGGTGATCGCTCGTCAGTAGACTGTAGAGTTCGAAATGATTATGTGAGCTTGCCGCATATGTCAGTGATTGTTATGGGTGATAAAGCGTTAGCAAGTTTTATGTATGGTTTTACTGTTAGAATAAGATTTTTAGTTGGAATAATAGATTTGTTGCTCCTACCATTTTCCGTCTATTATGACGAATATTGAATAAATTCACGCTAACATTTTACTATAGTTATTTGATGTAAGGTCCGCAATGAACAAGATCGAGGATATGTCTAACGTACATCATTAGCGATATATATATACATCTATGTACGACAACATAGATAAATTTCAATGAATGCAAAAAGGGTTGCCATACACTGCCAGATACATTAATCCCTAGGCAACCTAATAACTTGACCAATAATTATATATTTAAATTCAAGTTGATGTTCATGTATGATAGTTAGTCCTTATTTATGTGCGATGCACATATCAAATCCTTCCTATGATTCTATGTTACGTAGTCGACGCGTTACAGTTGTATGTAACAAAATTTATAGAGAAATAAGAAAGCAAATCTCGAAATTGATTTGATCCAAGTGGAGAAGCATCATCATGACTGTAATAAATAACAAATTGTACCTAAGAACAAAAGAAAATCTAGATCGTATGCAACAATTTCTCAATGATGAAGATCGGAAGGACTTTGAATTGGAGAAGATTAGATTAATTAAGGTTCAAGAAGATGAAGCAATACATCTGTGGACTCACGGAAACGAAACAGCCTTCGGTATTCGCATCAAAGATATGATGGAGTATATCAAGGATTTTGAGAGGAAACTGAAATTTAGTGATGATGGGTATGATTGGATGTGCGAACAGGTGTAATACAGATTGGTAGATACAGATTGGTAGATTATAAATCAGACCTGTGCGAACAGGTGTAATACAGGTGTAATACAGATTGGCAGATTATAAATCAGAGTCCGATCAGATCTTGCTCAGACCTGTTTGTGGTTCTTTCGTGGAAGGATGGGGTATAGCTTGAGACACCGATTCTTTGAAAGTGATGGGGTAACGGCGGTCGGCAATCTGTGCGAAAATGAAATAAAATTGGATAAACATAAATCAACCAGTAATTTGTGGCGACATCTGGAATGAATTCATCATCAGGAATATGAAAATTATAGGAACGAAAAGACAAATCAGAGGTATAAGTCGTCAAAGGGTGTAGTGACAGGAGCTATTGAAGTAAATTAGGTTAACCTAGTGCGAGACCATGTCTCCGATTGTATGAAGCTGGAAACAAATATGAATTACTTGTAACATTCAATCCATCCAAGTTTGAAAAAATGGGGGCCTCTTTGCGTAAACAAATATGGGTCGAGAGTGACAACGAAAAGAATTACAAATATTTTTAAGATGTATTTAGAGTCGTGTAGAGGGCTTCATATGTATATATCAATGACTAAATACCATACATAAGGTTAGGTAAGGTTAGGTTTTTATTGGGTGTGAATAACATGTGAATGTGATGTAGAATTGTGTCAAAAAATCATGAATCATATGAAAATAGCTATAAGAATCAAACAAACGATATAATTTACGAATGAAAAATGGATGAAATTTGCTAGATCAAATTCGTAAGTTTGTGTCAAAACTGCAAAGGATAGATCAAAACGAAGAGTCAAGTGGAGATATTTGTAATGCACAAATTCTAAAACACCGAAAAATCATATGTAAGCATCAAAAGTCGATCGATAATACATAATTCTTGGTTAGAATAGGTTAGGTTAGATTAGGTTAGGATAATTAGATCTTTTAACCTATCATGACGTGAAGCTGATCCACCTTCAATATCTTGTAACAAAAGCAAGGGCCTTAATTCTAATGGATATCACAGATAAAAGGTAAAATGCTACAGCTGTTAACCGAGCCTGTTCATGTGTACAACTGTGTGTACATGCCTACATTGTGCCGGCAAATGTACCGGCACAGGTGCTGCCATTTCCTTGTATATGCCTACATGGTGCCGGCACAGTGTAGGTACAGGTGCCTTCATCGACCCTGTATATGCGTACATGGTGTTTGATATTAAAAAAATTTCGTAAAATAGAACCATGTGTAGTGATTTGATATGGATAACGAGTAAATCCCATCACAGATCAGAAGTAAAATGTTGCAGATGGTGAACGAGCTTGTATATTAGTGCGAATGCATATACATCGACCCTGTATATATGCAATGTGCTGGCACATATGCTGACACAGTGCCGCCAACGACCCTGCATATATGCAATGTGCCGGCACATGTGGCGACACAGTGTCGTCAACGACGCTGTATATGCCTACATGGTGTGTGATAAAAAAACTACGTGAAATAGAATTATGGGAAGTGATTTGATACGTACATCGCACGAAAATAATGACTAAATATCATACATAATCATCAAATTTCACTTAAAATATTTAATTATTGAGTAAGTTGGTTAGGTTGACGAAGGATTAAAACATGTGGCAGTGCGTGGCAAGCTTTTTTGCATTCATTGATATTTGATCTATGTTGTCGTACATTGATATATATTTCGCTAATTATGTACGTTAGACATATCCTAGATCTTGTTGATTGCGGACCTTACATCACATAACGATAGTAAAATGTTAGAGTGGATTTATTCAATATTCGTCATGAAAGACGGAAAATGGTAGGAGCAACAAATTTATTATTACAACTAAAAATCTCATTCTAACAGTAAAACTATACATAAAACTTGCTAACGCTTTATCACCCATAACAATCACTGACATATGCGGCAAGCTTACATAATCGTTTTGAACTCTACAGTCTACTAACGAGCGATCACCTAACATCACCTGAAATTAATCGCTATTACTGGACTTGTAACAAGAAAAGTGAAAAATATCTATATATATGTAGGTTCACAATCGGCTAGAGATTAATAAAACTATAGAGCCAAGTGGACAGGTTTGATATGGATAAAGCTTAAATCAATGAAAACATATCTTACATAAGTATGAAAACGGAAAAAAATATTTAATATTGGTTAGAATAGGTTGGGTTAGGTTAAGATGGGTTAGGTTTACGGCCCCTCTACATTACAAAGCTATAGTAAAAAATGCTAGAGTGAATATTGTGAATGCTCGAATAAGTCAGATATTCAGAATTGGAACGAAATCTCCTAACAAACCCTGAATTAATCAATAATTTCTAACTGTACAAACTGTAAACGGTTAACATACATTTATAAAAGCTACAATTGAGAGAATAAGCATCAAGGAAAGACATGTGAGCGAATAACCTTATTGAGATGTACATTAAATACATGATTTTTTTTTAACACTGATACTCTACACAAATCCGGTATACTAGTTCTCCAAGACGACTTGAAATAGGACCCAAATCCAATGTCGAGAGGTAAAACATACCAATATTTTGGATATAGTTACATTCCTATGATAACCATTCAAAACATCTATAAAATAGTTAAATGTGGTCAATCAATACATGGTACTGATGTACATTACCGATCTTGTAATAGATAGGAATGAAATAATCCTGTACCTGAACTCCTGAGGTAAAATGAAACAGGACTAAAATCGTATACTAACATAAAAACCATTTGGAAAAAATATCTTACAGTAAAACAAATACTGAGTTCATGCGTAATAAAGAAATACTACTGCAATTCCCGTTCAAACTGAACAAAATTTCTAAGTCTTTCTAAGATATAATATCTATACTAAGACAAAATCAAAGCCCACTGTGTCATAACAACGATTTCTACAATGCATTACTAGGTCACTTCTCAGCAATCGACCACTGATATATAACAAATTTGGAGGTAACACCAAGTCATGGTACAATACCTCAGACGCACCATGCATCTTTTTAGTCCATCATCTCTGAACGACGTCGAGCAAAGTCACATCCTGGACATAACCAAGAATCAAGACGCAGGTACAGTTGTCAAGAATGGGTCTGACATGAGTCTCAGAGAGTGTGGCCATAAAAATCTGGGCATCTATTCATTGACGACCTAAGTAAACCACTACAACGGATAGCACTGGTCGCATAACCTCTCTAACAAACCCTTGGAACTTAAGACCGACATCCACAAGAACATACAAATTCCCGTTGAACATGGATGTACTCCAAATGACTACCAAAGAGAATGAACCGCCTCTACACCAGGACCCATCTATCTAGTAAATAGTCTTCTAAAACGTTAAACTACACTCTTGCAGAGTTTAATGACGAAATTCCACACAAATGCAGCATGGATTTAAGCCTCTTAAACATACAATCCTATGATTATCGTTGAAAAAAATCATACAAAAATAATAAAGTAAGTAGGTAATTCTCTACTCTGTTCAAATTAACAATAAAAATTGTAATACACTAGGGTATCCATCATAGTACATCGGTCTTCTAATACAAATAAACGTAAACGCAACGAGCTTTTGCCTAGGGGACTCTCTAACTCCTCATAAACATTGAAGTTTGGACCTACAATAAATATATAATAAGCTAACAACAAGAGCAAGGCTGTAAAAAATCAAATCTTCTATATTTATAATATCCACGTTAAGCATAGAACCAGGATGTAAAAAGATGAAGAAAACACTAAAAATATGTACAACATGTAACTAAAATATGCATAGAATAATGTTCTATATTGCAGATACAAACGTAATATATCCTAATATCCTTATAGTTGTATAAAATACCCAATACTTTGCATTGAAGATGGAAACTGTACAGAGAACATACAAAACTGAACGAAATATACCTTAACGCTTGAGTTATAATAAAAAAAGATCAATTCTCTACCATACACAAAACATACATTAAAAACCATAATGTACGAGAAAAAATAGCATGTAACCAACCAAACAACTAACGTGAATAAGTTGCCAAGACATGTGACTAATTTACATAAGTAAAACATATAGTAAATGATGTGGAATACTTCTACACGAACACTCTATAGTATAAAAAAATCTTATTAAATCATTCTCCAATTCAGTTTGAAACAGGGTCAAATTAAATCTTCTTCAACTAAAGTAACCACGGCTTAATCGTAACAGAATGTCAGATATATACATAAAAATACAAAAATTATGCAAAAACTGACCAATTATGCCTGAAATATTGTGCTACATGGAAGATGCCAACCTAAAATATCCTAAAAATTCCTATAATTGTGTGAGATAAATATTCAAAATTACGTAAACAATACAAGTTCAACATATATCAACCCATCATTACTAAGTATGCATAACACAATAAATCCAAATCGTTCAGCTACTCTCGTTATAGGACATCCAACTGATACTTGCTATACAAAAAATCGAGATAGGACTACCCGATTAGTCTACATACGCTTGATAACGAATCATTTGCAACATGCGGATTCATGGTGTCACCGATATATCTGGTTCAAAACTGGATAATGCATTATGGGGTAGACTGATTCTCGTAACGAAGCTACTGCATTCTAAGAAATATATACATCAACCCACCAACTATAAATATTATATACATATGAAAAAAAAACGATGAAAAAGACAAAACGTTGCCATAAATCCAACCAACAGGTTTTAATCAAACATTCAAAAGCTAAGAACATACCATTTAACCACCGAATGAGTAAATTATACACCAACTAGATATGAATGAAAACATATATTTACATAATAATACATAGAATAATTAAACCAGATCTAAATATTTAATGATATAAACACTCAAACATAGAAGCAATGGCAAATCAGTCATGGAAAAAATACAATTCAAATAACAAGTAGGAGCAATCTCACCTAATTTTCCAAAGCGCATCCAAATTTTTGCCTAGGGAGGATCCATACACCCCACCCCTCGTCCAAAATGAGATGAAGGCATCTTCCTATGAGATTCGAATAAACATATAATGAACAAACAGGTATGGCCAAGTATACCCCAATACAGCCATCTAAAGAAGAAAAAACGTATATAAATACTATAAACATTATTAATTCATATAAATTAATAATTTCATAACATAAAACCTTGCCATTCTAGGCCCGTCTGTCCACCCCTCCCGCCACTCTCCTTCCACCTTAATCGTGCTGACCGCCTGCCTTATCAGTGACTCCGCCCACATCCGTCCGCCCGCCTGACTCCGGCACCATGGTCGTTCCAAGGTCGCTCATCCATACACTCGCCGATAAAACTACCTGGATGGCCTGTTATCTGACTCACGATAAGCTAAGGTCCCCATGAGTACTTAACTCGACCCAAAAGGTATTACCTTGACCCAAAAGTAATTAATTATTACAATGTCCGAGTTACATAGCGGCTAAGTATGACACCCAAAGTAATTAAATACATCCCAACCATTACATTGTCCGAATCAAAAATCCGCGTTTCAGCGACTTATAGGCTACTCCAGTGAAATTGGGACTGAGACAAGGTTGCCTAAAGTCTCCCTTGCTGTTCAATATCAATATGGATGGTGTGGTCAGGGAGGTTTTCAAGTGTGGAATGGGTCGAAGCTTTGAGTTGTTGGGAGCAAATTGGCTCTTTAAACGGTCGAGTCAGTTGCTGTTTAAGGATGTGCTGGCAGATTCGGAGGAGAAGCTGTGTAGGCTTGTGTCATTGTTTGATAGAGTGTGTGAGAGAATTAATTAGAGAAGTAATGCGGGGAAAGTTAAGTTATGAGTGTACAAGCAATGACGACACGAGTTGAATCAGTGTACGTCTAAATAGAGAGTGGTTGGAGGTAGTTCCGTGTTTTAAGTACCTGGGCTATCATGTGGAGAAGACGGAACTAGTGGAAACTGAGGTGGAATCTATAGTGACGGAAGGGTGTAAAGTATTGGGTTCACTGAAGAGTGTAATGAGCTGTAGGACCTTCGGTAGTGAAACCAAGACAGGATTGTATGGAGAGGTAGTTCTCCCGACTTTGCTCTATGTGGCTGAGACGCAGAGGGCGAAGGCAAAAAAAAAGGAAGAGTGATACTGAGGAATATAATTAATAATGACGTTGTTTGAATAGAAACGGAGATGGTGAAGCAGTTGGATCACAGAGTAGATGCACGTGTTCTGAGGTGGTTCGGGCACAAGGTGAGTATGGCTGCTGGGAGAATGGCGAAAAGGGCAATAAAAGCAGAGGTGAGTGGACGTTGGCCTGGAAGTTTCCCGAAGCTAGGGTGAATGAATGGCGGGAAGCAGGCTTTGGGAAGGCGAGACATCAGCGTTCAGGAAGCGATAGAGCAAGAACTGTAAAGGCATGAGTGTGAGACTGGTTGTGTAGGGATGAGTTCTGACGCTGCCCTGATGGGCTTCCCCGTTTTCGGCGTCTCGTTAAAAACGGGATGTTGGTGGGGGAGGGCCCGGCGGTTATGACGCAGCAGTGGTAAGCCAATTAATGCTGTCGGACCAGTCTGCTGACACTGATCCCGAATCCAACTTCTGGCCGGACCGAAAATCTTTAGCGCTGAATTGCTATTTTTTTATGTTTGTGCGTTCATGAGAGGAATGTGTAGTGCGACTTGCCATTGGCCATCCCCCTCTTCACGGGCATTGGGCCTTGAGTCTGTTTCTGTAATTCAAGGGATATAAATAAGATTATATCAAGTAGAAACAAAGTATATCTCAACAGGAAACACTTTACTTCACAAGAAGCTTTCAGTGTGTGAAAATGGCTATCTTTCATCATTTGTGCCTCATGTTGGCGTCTCATTATCTTATCTTCTCTTACGGCACACTCCAGCAGGCACGCTACACCAGGGTGAGTAGGGGCACAATAAAAGGAGGCCTGTTACACCAGGGTGAGTAGGGTTAATATAAGATGAGACACGCTACACCATGGTGAGTAGGTGTACCATAAAGGGAGGTCAATTACACCAGTGTGCGTAGGGATAATGTAAGAGGAGACATGCTACACCAGGGGGAGTTGGAGTACAATAACGAGAGGCCTGTTACTCCAGGGCGCGTAGAGATAATTCAAGAGGAGACACGCTACAACCGGGTGAGTAGAGATAATATACGAAGAGACATGCTATAACAAGTCCAGTGGGGATAATATAAGGGGAGACTTGTCAAATCAGGGTGAGTGGAGACACTTTAAAGAGAGGCGTGCTGCAGCAGGGTGAGTAGGGACTCTATATAGTGAGGCCGGCTATAGCAGAGTGACTTGGGGCACTATGTGTGGAATCCTACATAGTGCCCCCTGCAAAAACAGTGCGAGTAAGGAAACTAGATTCTGAGGCCAGCTCTAGCTGGGTGAGAATATACACCAAATACGGAGCACCACTATTGCATGGTGAGTAGAGTGACGGTATGGGAGGCCGGCTACACCAGGGTGAGTAGGAGCACTTTATGGGGAGCGACGCTTTAGTATGATGATCAATTACACTGCATGGGGAGACCTGCTACAACAGAGTTTTTAGAAACACTAAATGGGGAGCGACGCCTAGCAAGGTGAGCAAGGACACTGAATGGGAAGGCCTGCCACTGCAGAGTGAGTAAGAACACTAAATGGAAACTCGTTACAGCAAGGAGAGTAGGGACACTGTAAGGTGAGGCCCTTACGGCAGGCTGAGTAGGGATACAGTATGGAGAGGCCGAGTACTGCAGGATAAAAAATGATACTGTATAGGGAAGCATGCTGAACAGGGTGAGTAAAGACACTGAATAAAGAGGTGCGTTACCGTAAGAGGAGTTGGGATACTGAATGGGGAGTACTGTCACAACAGAGCGAGTTGGAACACTGAATGGGGAGGACTGTCACAACAGAGCGAGATGGAACACTGAATGGGGAGGACTGTCACAACAGAGCGAGTTGGAACACCGAATGGGGAGGACTGTCACAACAGAGCGAGTTGGAACACTGAATGGGGAGGCCGGCTACACCGAGGCAAGTAGGGACACAGTATGGGGAGGCCAGTTCCAGCAAGGTAAATAAGGACAGTGCATGCAGAGGCCCGTTAAACCAGGGTGCGTAGTGACACTCTAAGAGAAGGCCCGCTACAGCAGTGCGCGTATGAGCACTGTATGTAGGGACACTCTGTGTAGAGAAAATTTATTCTAAAGAAGAGCAAGATTTGGGAAGGCAGATTATTACTTCCCGTACTTTTCTATATCGTCAATTGAAATTGAGGCAAAGGCCTTACATTCAAGCCGGGTTCTTTCTGTTATACTCAAAAAAATCAAACATACAAAGTAGATGTTGATCGAAGTAGTCATGTTATCGAATTAGTGTGTCTTGTTGATACGTCCGGAACAACACACTAACTGACCTTATCAGGGACGGTTTTCCGACATCTTGATACAGATAAGAAATTAGGAGTCGATTCTCAAATTGGGCGGTTTTCTCATCGACGGTGCATCATTTCAAAGAATCTGAATTTAAAATGTTGGCGTGGACAGAGAAGCTCGGAGATGGACGATTCCTACTGATGGAGTTATTCTAACCCTGTAGCGAGAGGGTTTGAATACCAGCTAAGGCCTCTCGTATCGGTAAGATGCTCACTTGTACCGACGTCTGATCACGATGTGATGATCTTATCCGCCCAAATTTATGACCCTAAAGATTTTTTTATGTGATATTTATTTGTTAGACACTACAAAATAAATTAGGGTGTTAGCAACTGAGATCAGTTGGATTAAACGCCATTTAAATGAAAGTAATAACCTTCGCGGAGATTACGTTGGTTTTTGTTCGCCTGCATTTGATCAGTTAAGATTTCAATGATAATGAACAGTCACAGAGTGTTTATGTTTGAATGTATATGAGGGTGCACATATGCTCATGCAGACAGTCACAGAGTGTTTATGTTTGAATGTATATGAGCGTGTATACGGTCCATATCCCTCCACTTATAGAGGGATATGCCGGGACTCTAATTCCCAACCTACTGTACAAAATACTAGCACAAAAGGTTCACACGCTAACCATTCAGTCCCCACGATCTTGTTCGTGTTGAGTTCAGATAGACATGTAGGGACCTAATAATACTTAATTAACAATAATCACAGTCTCCCCTTGACTTCCCTCATCTGCCCGTTGCGGGACCGAATAGTTATCACTGTCCTATTACTTCTTCGCCAGACTGCTGCCAGTTGTTGCAGCTCTTCATGCAAACTGTCTTCCTTCATTTGTTCTTGCGATCAAATAGTTACCGCCGTCCCTTTACTTCTCCGCCAGACTGCTGCCAGTTGTTGCAGCCCTTCATGCAAACTGTCTACCTTCATTTGTTCTTGCTATCAAATAGTTACCGCCGTCCCTTTACTTCTCCGCCAGACTGCTGCCAGTTGTTGCAGCCCTTCATGCAAACTGTCTTCCTTCATTTGTTCTTGCTATCAAATAGTTACCGCCGTCCCTTTACTTCTCCGCCAGACTGCTGCCGTCTTCTTCAGCTCTTCATGCAAACTGACTTCTTTGAAACCTCTTGGGGGTCAAACTTCTGTCAAAAGAGCGTGCAGTGTTGAGTGCATGAAGACGAACAGCTGCTGCTTCTACTGCATTGACACGGGTGAGTGACGTGGCAAACTGTATCGACGCTGAAGCTGACATGAATTCTGATCATATTTATACACACGAATTTGCTCCCCTACATCTCTTATAAATATTTCCTTTTCCTGTAACTTTTTCCAGTCTTAGTTACAGTTCATGACCAACTTAATGCAAAGGCACTATGGATAACAAATCGTGTTGGCCAAGGAAATCAATGCATTAATTGAGTGAAGCAGCAAACATACGGTCTTTTATTCCACACGCAGCTGGCCAGGCCTGCGACCTCTACAAGGACTACGTGGCGGTGCGGTTTGCGGGTCACCCATCCGGCACCTCCTACAGCGCCTGCTACACGTCCTGGGGGGACCCGAGGGACGTCATCGAGACGAAAACGCCCATCACCTACAGCTCTGCGTACAATCTTAAAGAGAATGGTCCGATCAACGCAATTGATGGTTATGCCAATTGCGGCATATGTGCGTTCTTTGCCACCTCCAAAGCTTCAAATTCTTTCGTGCAGTTTGATCTCGGAGCGCCTATGGGAGTGAAGCAAGTCATCGTTCAAAGTGGTTATCCAGACGAGTTCTACAACATCATGATTCATTTGGGAAATTCATCTTCGTTTGCAAGTAACCCCGTGTACGCCACTAACCCAGGGGCGGCCCCAGCGTACTCAAACGTCGTCTTCCATGGCGACATTTCCCTGGCTGGCCGTTACCTGACCTTGCTCAGTCCGACCAGCCGTTATTTAAGTTTCTGCGAAATACAGGTTATAAAATTCTAGGACATCGTCCTGTGTCATATAAAGATACGCATAGACACGGACTTATGGTGGCCTCCCCAAGACAGTGCGGAGGCGAACACAAGACTATCCATTCACTCGTACTCACACGCTCACACACGTACACATATTAACTGTTTAGCGCTAAGTAGTTCGAAAAAAGCCGGTCCTCGCACGAAGAGTCAAGAGCGAGGGGATTTTGAGTTAGAAGTAAAAATTAAATAGTTTGTTTAAGGATTGCAATAAATTTGATTCTTTCCAAGATTGGATATTGAGCTGTGAAAAAACAAATTTAAATGTAGCTGAGGTACTTGGAATGATGGAGGTTAGTTATTGATCATGACAGAGCAGTGGAATTTTTCGATGTTCTGATCGCTCTAGTAAATTTGCCGTCATAAATAGAAAAAGATGTGATAAAGGGTGGGGCAGCCTTGGATTTGTCTAAGGAGACGGTGAGTGGAGGGGTTGTAACAGCGGGGGCTTATGGAGGTGAACGCTGCAGAAATCATTGAAAATGATGAGACTTGGTGATGAAATTGTTGTGATATGGAAATCATTGTTTTGCAGTGGGAGGGGGCGTTAGAATGTCCTGCTTGGCAAACCTGTTGGGCTCTGGAGATGACGGAATGGGGAATTCGTTGTTTGAGGATGAGGATTGAAATTTCAGTTGAAATAAAATTAGGAAAATTGGCTAGGAGTTTTATTTTCGTTTGAAAAAAAAATTACATTTGTAAGTTGATTATCGTAGTGGATTTGATAAAACATTAACTATTCGACTCATAGTACCGATACATAATTATATTATCTAGGCACACCGCACATGAAGCTCGGTGGGCAGAAATAACACCACCATTTATAGCATCATCATTTCGTTTTGCAATTCCGAGATTGAAAAAAAAAATATCAGCTAAGAATGTAAGATGTACGCTACCATTCTTCCGCGGTTACACTTATTCGATTACACGATGTGATGAACGCT
>SDVV010014887.1:0-14678 GCA_016164225.1 Gammarus roeselii
CAGCAGGGACGTTAATGCAACGAACAACAGGTGGGCCGTTAATGCAACGAACAGCAGGTGGGCCGTTAATGCAACGAACAACAGGTGGGCCGTTAATGCAACGAGCAGCAGGGACGTTAATGCAACGAACAACAGGTGGGCCGTTAATGCAACGAACAGCAGGTGGGCCGTTAATGCAACGAACAACAGGTGGGCCGTTAATGCAACGAGCAGCAGGGACGTTAATGCAACGAACAACAGGTGGGCCGTTAATGCAACGAACAGCAGGTGGGCCGTTAATGCAACGAACAACAGGTGGGCCGTTAATGCAACGAGCAGCAGGGACGTTAATGCAACGAACAACAGGTGGGCCGTTAATGCAACGAACAGCAGGTGGGCCGTTAATGCAACGAACAACAGGTGGGCCGTTAATGCAACGAGCAGCAGGGACGTTAATGCAACGAACAACAGGTGGGCCGTTAATGCAACGAACAGCAGGTGGGCCGTTAATGCAACGAACAACAGGTGGGCCGTTAATGCAACGAGCAGCAGGGACGTTAATGCAACGAACAACAGGTGGGCCGTTAATGCAACGAACAACAGGTGGGCCGTTAATGCAACGAGCAGCAGGTAGGCTGTTGATGCAACGAGCAGCAGGTAGACTGTTGATGCAACGAGCAGCAGGTGGGCCGGTAATGCAACGAACAGCAGGGACGTTAATGCAACGAACAGCAGGGACGTTAATGCAACGAACAGCAGGTGGGCCGTTAATGCAACGAACAGCAGGTAGGCTGTTGATGCAACGAGCAGCAGGTGGGCCGTTAATGCAACGAACAGCAGGGACGTTAATGCAACGAATAGCAGGGCCGTTAATGCAACGAACATCAGGTAGGCTGTTGATGCAACGAGCAGCAGGTGGGCCGTTAATGCAACGAACAGCAGGAACGTTAATGCAACGAACAGCAGGTGGGCCGTTAATGCAACGAACAGCAGGTAGGCTGTTGATGCAACGAACAGCAGGGACGTTAATGCAACGAACAGCAGGGACGTTAATGCAACGAACAGCAGGGACGTTAATGCAACGAACAGCAGGTGGGCCGTTGATACAGCGAACAGCAGGGCCGTTAATGCAACGAACAGCAGGAAGGCCGTTAATGCAACGAACAGCAGGTAGGCTGTTAATGCAACGAGCAGCAGGTGAGCCGTTGATGCAACGAGCAGCAGGTGGGCCGTTAATGCAACGAGCAGCAGGTGGGCCGTTAATGCAACGAACAGCAAGGACGTTGATGCAACGAACAACAGGTAGGCTGTTAATGCAACGAACAGCAGGTGGGCTGTTAATGCAACGATTAGCAGGTGGGCTGTTAATGCAACGATCAGCAGGTGGGCCGTTAATGCAACGATCAGCAGGGACGTTGATGTAAAGAACAACAAGAAGGGTGTTGATGCAACCAACAGCAGTGTCTGTATGGACGAGCTATGGGGCGGGGTAGGGAAGGAGTTTGGGGGGTGGTGGACAAGCCCCTGATTAGAAGCTGACTTGTAAATTATGAGCCTTAGGCAGGGTGTGAACGACTATGCTGGCCTATTATCCTGTGCTGGTATAATTATGTTCATTGTTATTTGTGGTTGTCCAGTAATTGTTTACATTTGTAAATGCGATGCACTTTTCTGGGTCAATTTGCATGTACAGTTCTCCTTTCAACAGTACAATTACACATCTCTGACTAACTTCAGAATCCGACAACAATTTCCCACTCACAATGTCTTCAATTTCGTTAGGCCCGTGAGGTCTTCCTCCAACTGTACCAGGAACTAGAGCCAGGACGCATTTTTAGGGTCGTCCTCCCGTGATGCTCTTGGGTAATGAATGAAGCGACCCTGGAGCACCAGAGGAGCCACTGGTGGGTCACTATTGCAGAGCGCTGCTGCTGCTGCTGCGGTGCTACCATAGCCCGAACTATGGGACCCTGGAGCACCAGAGGAGCAACTGGCGGGTCACTATTGCAGAGCGCTGCTGCTGCTGCTGCTGCTGCTGCTGCTTCTGAAACCATAGCGGCGGGAAGTTTCACCTGTCACTCTTCTGACATTAATGTGTCGTCTTTTTTTATCCTTTGGGTCAATCGATGGATGTCTTGATGCAAGCTGTTTATTCTAGTAGTATTACTACAATTCTGACATGTACAGACAATGGGTTAGTTTAACTAACATTATTCATAGGATTGTTTTGACTCGCGAATTGTGGCCAAAAAGGCAGCAGTTCCATGTCCCTCGTATCCGACATGACTGGCGGAAATGAGTAGATGGCTTTTGGTATTGCATGTCATGCTTACACGACATAATAGCTGCACGCAAGCACGAGTCTTCGCACTTACCACACGAACTACCTTGCATCTCGTGCACGTGTCTGGCTGGACCCCCAATTGAATGCGACAAGAAATAGAGTTGAAGTATCTTGCAGACCATCTGTCCTGCAACTATTCAGTTGGTGTGTTCAAACTCTAAGGCTCACAGTGCCTCTATTCGTCGTTGACCTCCATTTGAAAACAAAGCATGTTAGGTTGTTCGGGCAAACCATGCAAACATGCGCTCTCCCGTCAAACCTTTGTTACATCATCCTCGTGGCGTGACGTATCATGCGCAACATCGGTATCCCTCGTTGATCATCGCTGGGCCGCGCTGTGTTTCACCCTCTATGTGACCCGTATACTGGACCAGGAAGCCCTCCAGCATCGTTTTCCACTGACCACATTGTGATGCAATGGGGAGGGAGGGTGTTCGTGCACTTGGGGAGCATGTGATGTACTCTCTCGTTACATGTGTCTCGAGTTTTCGAGAGTGGGAGTGAAGCGTAAGTGATCGTATGTATTGACATTCTGCATTTTCACCACTATTTTGCTGGTTGGCGAAGTTAAGCTTACGCAGAGGACCACGGCGCCTCATTTTTCTATCACAAAAGTACCGAGTTCTTGCCGAAATTCGAACTCACAACACGCAACACTAGAGGCTGGCATTGCAAGCACTCAGATTCCGTGGTACTACTACGCTAGTATTTGAGGGAATGCCAGGTCCCTTTAACACGCCTCGGTTTGGCGGTTGAGGCCAATCGACGAACTCGTAACCTTTCTCTTCTGCCATTGACTGGTGTTGGTTGTCTCGTAATTGTATGAGGGTCATTAGGCGTCATTGGTAACAGAGTTAACAGTTTCGGAGAGGATCAGTCACTCGGACGATAGGCGTCCCACCTTGTCCCTGACGGCGACACTCCCCGTCACTGAAACAGTATACCCTATCACTCACCGAAGCCGGCGTGTAACTGTTATTTACTTCAGCAGACGGAGCAAACCTTTGCCTCTTTTATACTACATTTTTTATGTCGCTCTTACATGTATAATCTTGTGTCCTTGACATATTAGCGCCACGTAGTACTTACTATAATATTTATTGATTATTCATGACTATAATGTAGTGATGTACGAGTCCGCGTTGAATAGAAACCAGACGATTTTATGACCGGCGTGTAATACAAGGAAACCCTCATTTCTGGGCACGAAAACGTGAGAGGAACCTGCAACCAAGAGTATAGTCACGCCCTCGTCACACTGGACCCTCGACCCTCCAGAGGCCTCCTTAGTGCTCGAGCAATAAGTCATCTCTCTCCAGGGCCCGAAAATGAGTGATGTGTCATTTCCTCTTGTTTAATAATACCCATGTGTATTTTCGCTGCGAGAGAGCAGGTGATCCTCTCCCTTCTAATTACAGTAATCAGCAATCTCGTTTATTTGCTATTTTGCATTACCTCCTTCGTGTTCAGTCTCCGGTGAATAACAGGAAGATGATTGCTCATGATGCCACGTCTACGCTACCTGTGCCAATGTAAACGTATCATCCATATGGCTCATAGATGATCAAGCGTTCTTGCGCCTAACACGGACTTCCTCTCTTAACTCTTCCATTAATTCTCCCTATTAGGTCTTCATTCTCCTATTTCTTTCCCTTTCATCGATCGTCTGGAGTGAGTTTCCGCTGGTTGTATTCCTCCTATACGTCATCCACCGCTAATGTCGTCAACCACTGCTAATATCGTCATCCACCGCTAATGTCATCACCCACCGCTAAAGTCGTCACCCACCGCTATTGTCGTCACCCACCGCTAATGTCGTCACCCACCGCTAATGTCGTCACCCACCGCTGATGTCGTCACCCACCGCTAATGTCGTCACCCACCGCTAATGTCGTCACCCACCGCTAATGTCGTCACCCACCGCTAATGTCACCCACCGCTAATGTAGTCACCCACCGCTAATGTCGTCGCCCACCGCTAATGACGCCACCCACCGCTAATGACGCCACCCACCGCTAATGACGCCACCCACTGCTAATGGCGTCACTCGCCGTTAATGCCACTCCCTGTTAATGTCGTCAGTCGCCGCTAATGTCGTCATTCGCCGCTAATGCCGTCACTCGTCGCTAATTTGTCAATGTCACCACTCGTCGCTAATTTCACCACTCCCAGCTAATGTCACCACTCCCAGCTAATGTCACCACTCCCAGCTAACGTCACCACTCGCCGCAAATGTCACCACTCTTCGCTTATGTCGTCACCACGATGACAGTCATACTACTTTAGTTCACAGCCGTACTACCAATGCTGTTAACAAAATGGTTTCTGGTATCATAGATGATTCATCGCTGTTCCTCGTCATCTAGCATCTCGTGCAACCCTCCTCCCCCTATCCTTTATGCGTCCATGATATCGCCGCTGCACCCGTCGCCTCCCACTGGGCAGCATCCAGCACCCATCCCAGTGGAGTGCATGATACCCAACCATTTTGACAAGTGCCAATTTCCATCCGCGAGTGCTTTGGAAGCGATTACTCGGAGCTATTTGATCACCGGGCAGTCGTTACAGTGCCGAGACTCGGTGAGCTGGAGGGGCAAGAAATGGGCACTGAAGCCCTAATCCTATGGGTGCGTGAGTGGCGGCGCAATAAGGGAGTAGTGACTTGGGAGTTGAGGAGCGTGTTTCTCGGAAAAATGAATTACCGGACTGCCTGAGAGAAGGTACCTGGGGGTAGACGGGTAGCGGGACGGGTAGACAGGCGGCTGGCTGTGTTGTGTAATGCATATTGAGTCTGATGCATGCACAGCACGTGCGTTTTCCGCATACACATGCACTCACACACCTACGCTGGTATCAAGGGCACACGCTCGTTAGAGTTGCATGTGCCACGCCTACCATACCCCCAAAGCAGGCCTGAAATGCTCGTGCCGTTCCATCGTCGCCATCGACGGGACTGGCAGCGGAGTCCGCTCAATATTGACAGTAAACATATTCTCATTAAAATTCGACCTTGAATGAACCTATCGGCAGGTTTAATTTCTCACAACTCATTTGGTTTTAAGCATTTAGGAAATTCAATGTTTTGATCATGTAGTGATAATTGATTGCAATTTACTCATCGGGTTATAATAACCGTATTTGAATTGTCATTCGCTCTGCATTAGAATTGTTGGTTTATCGCCTAATGCGGTCTTAACATCAGGGGCAAAAGTGCTTTACGAAGCTCCAAACTTTGAGCTAAGTGTACTACTCGATCTAGATGAAGCCTACCACAATTGCTCCCCATTTGCCTGTCTTTTCAACTGTTGCGCGGGCGTTGAGGTGATGCCCAAGGTTACTGGCCCCTCAGTCGGGCACACTTCCCTGCTTTGCACACCTGAAACACGACCACTTCAGCATTTCCTTGAGTGTTCACAAATAATGGATGTGTATTGAATGATTCAGTATTTGTCATCTTAGGGTGTAAGTGTTTTTGACACAAGTGTGTGGATGGTGCCTCAAGGCTCGTCAAGCTGCAGTGATGGTTTAACAGAAGTGCCTGCCGTCATTAAAACCTTTGTTGTTTGTGGCATGACGGATTTAGCCTTGGAACTACTTATAAGAGCTCTGCAAACACTGAGGGTGTGGACAATAACCTACCGGTCTTTGTATGAGAAGAGAGACTACCCTGCCTAAAGAGGGTGTAGATAATATACGCGAGTATACCCGGTTAGCAGTGGGATTCAACTTAGCTGAGGGGTAGTGAAACTCTGTCGAGATCCCTTCCTGTTCCTGTCGCAGTGGCTGTCGAGATCCCTTCCTGTTCCTGTCGCAGTGGCTGTCGAGATCCCTTCCTGGTCCTGTCGCAGTGGCTGTCGAGATCCCTACCTGGTCCTGTCGCAGTGTCTGTCGAGATCCCTTCCTGGTCCTGTCGCAGTGTCTGTCGAGATCCCTTCCTGGTCCTGTCGCAGTGTCTGTCGAGATCCCTTCCTGGTCCTGTCGCAGTGTCTGTCGAGATCCCTTCCTGGTCCTGTCGCAGTGGTAGTTGGTTTGAAGTTGAAACTCGAGTTCTCCACGTTTCAACCTACTCATTATCATGTTTGCCTTGAGTACAACTTGACCTGTGCTGTTCTGTGTAATATGGTATGTTATTTCGTACACTACCGACAGGAGTATGTGAAATATACTATCACTTCATCTACGACCATTTCTCACATGAGGCAATCTACGCTCGACTTACATGTGTGGCATTCTAGTAATTTTAAAAAGGGTGAGGCCCGGATCATGTTGGTGTCTAAGTTCTCTTATTCCTGGGCGGTTTTGCTTCCTTTCTTGCTGATGGCACAACCCGTTGAGGCTTCAGCTGCCTCCTGGTGCCCATTGGTGGACAACGTGTGGTGATCACCCTCCAACATGGAATGGCAATGTTTCGCCCCCGGGAGCCACGTTTTGTAAAATAGTATAGCTATATGATCAATTTCTATAGACAAAAAAGTTTTATCATTCATAAACTTTGGTCGAAGTCCATCGGTAACTTCATTCACGTTGGCTGTTGAGCGTCGAAAGCGATCGGTAACTTCATTCACGTTGGCTGTTGAGCGTTGAAGGCCATCGGTGACTTCATTCACGTTGGCTGTTGAGCGTTGAAGGCCATCGGTAACTTCATTCACGTTGGCTGTTGAGCGTTGAAGGCCATCGGTAACTTCATTCACGTTGGCTGTTGAGCGTTGAAGGCCATCGGTGACTTCATTCACGTTGGCTGTTGAGCGTTGAAGGACATCGGTGACTTCATTCACGTTGGCTGTTGAGCGTTGAAGGCCATCGGTGACTTCATTCACGTTGGCTGGTGAGCGTTGAAGGCCATTGGTGACTTCATTCACGTTGGCTGTTGAGCGTTGAAGGTCATTGGTGACTTCATTCACGTTGGCTGTTGAGCGTTGGAGGCCATCGTTGACTTCATTCACGTTGGCTGTTGAGCGTTGAAGGCCATCGGTAACTTCATTCACGTTGACTGTAGAGCGTTGAAGGCCATCGGTGACTTCATTCTCGTTGGCTGTTGAGCGTTGAAGGCCATCGGTAACTTCATTCACGTTGACTATAGAGCGTCAATGAGCTCCGCGACAGGACAGTCTCAGGAACGACAAATTTTAATGTTGGGGAATAATTCGATGACGAGAATTAAGGTCGCTCCAAACACAATTTTTCTGAAGCTGAAATAAAATTGCAATTAACCTTTTCTGGAGGAGTGTTCCCTCGACAAAATGTTAGAGGTGGTCCATGTTATGTTTGCACCGGTCTCAGGGAATGCCAGGCCCCTGTCGTTCGTCCATCCGACATCGCAGGCAGTTGAGGCCAATCGACGAACTCGTAACGTTTTCTTCCGCCATTGACTGGCATTGGTTGTCTCGTTATTGTATAAGGGTCCTTAGGCATCATTGGTAACAGTTACCAGTTTCGAAGAGGATCATTCACTCGGACGATAGGCGTCCCACCTTGTCCCTGACTGCTGTTCTGTAACCTTGCCCACTCATGATAGATTGCTACACTGGATGAAAAATCCTTGGAATGGTCCTCTCATCTTGCACCAACTCTGTTCATGATGAGCCAGTTGGTCCATGAGGCAAGGAGCAGTCAGTGTTGGGCCAGTTGGTCCATGAGGCAAGGTGGTGTCAGTGTTGGGCCAGCTGGTCCATGATGCAAGGTGCAGTCAGTGATGGGTCAGTTGGTCCATGAGGCAAGGTGCAGTCAGTGTTGGGCCAGTTGGTCCATGAGGCAAGGTGCAGTCAGTGTTGGGCCAGTTGATTTTGAGGCAAGGTGCAGTCAGTGTTGGGCCAGTTGATTCATGAGGCAAGGTCAGTCAGTGTTGGGCCAGTTGGTCCATGAGGCAAGGTGCAGTCAGTGTTGGGCCAGTTGGTCCATGAGGCAAGGTGCAGTCAGTGTTGGGCCAGTTGGTCCATGAGGCAAGGTGCAGTCAGTGTTGGGCCAGTTGGTCCATGAGGCAAGGTGCAATCAGTGTTGGGCGCAATACAGCTTCTAGATACATTATTTAAATACTTTGATTCTCAGGCAACAGTTGTTGGAAAGAACTTATTTAAATACTCTGAAGTTCAAGAGACATGAAAGTGCATAATTAGATCCTTTGATTTTCAGAAGCCAGTAGTTGCAAAAAACATGATTCAAATCCTTTGTTTCTCATGGGACAAGTAGTTCGAAAAAACATTGTTTAAATCCTTTGATTTTCATGTGACAAGTATTTGGCAAAAAATCATAGTATAAATTATTTGATTGTCAGGAGACAGTACTTGGTCTGAAGTATCAAGACAGTATTTTGTCCAACACCAGGCGCAGGTTAATCTGTCCGGGTCCTGACGGCTAACAAATGACGGAGGTGGTGAATGGACAATCTTCATCACCACCGATAATGAAGCAACTGATTAACCCAACAAAGGGCTCTGTCGTTATCAGTTTATTTGTTCTAAATAAGTCAAGGTATTCGTCTGCTCCAAATAGATTACGAAGACAATTGTAACTGAAGTCATCTGCTCGGCGGCTCTAATTTCGAATAACAATGAGAGCGTGTTTTGAGCTGAGCTGTCATTCGGCCATCCGACATCGTAGGGTGCGTCACAGTGAGTTGGGATCGTGTGCCCTGCTGAATTAGAGGCCTCTTTGTGACCACTCACCTGAGCATGAGCTCGGCTCTACAGTATTGCATTACACTTCCTCGTGCGCCTAACACTTTACAGATACTGACACAAATGTAGAGCTGTACCGCTTTACTTTTCATGATCATCCAGAGCAATCCACCTGAATAATGTCACTGGACGGTTACGATAGACTGAGTGGGCTTGACCTTTGACCCTTAGACAGGCAATATGCTCTGATCTTTATTTGCCTCCTTGATGGATCTGTTGAAGCGCCTTATCTTGTGACCATGGAGTTGGCCGGTGTTCTTGTTTGGAGACTGATCAGCAAGTTTGAACCCTACCTTATCTGGTGTTTTAAAGGCCTTATCTGACCATGGCATCCCTAACATGGCAAAAAGAAAGTACTGAGAGAGTCAGTAGATAGACGGCTCGTGCAAGCCACAGCCTCCCCTTTCTAGGAAACAGCGTTATCTGATCAGACTAAAGTTTTATAGCCTCGGTGCGAGCCTGGCTTGTGTTGTTTCCTGCCCTTATGTGTTTTGTTGCACTGCTGCCTGTTCCCTACGGGCTTAGAGAAAATGTATGTAAAGTTTAAATAAAATGTAGGCCTAGCGATAAATGGTCGTTTTCTCACTGATTCTGGTGGAATAATGTTAATAAACTTTTCAGCATAATTATTTTCATGCTGCGAAATGTTTTCAATCACTTCACAGATGCAAAATGCAGACTTTGAAGATATTATTTACGTTCTGTGTCTCAGTCCCCTGTTACGTGCTTATCGACAATTCGGCAATGTTCCCGCCAACATTATCCGGTGTACTGGTGTCTTAATACCTTGATCCTGTTCTCGTCTGTGAGTTTGACTCGCCGCATTCCCATTCCTGTCTGTGTTGTGATCAATCCTCACTCAACACTCCGGGATACCTTCGTTCACCAAAACAGGATGGATCAATAACAACCACTTATAACAGGTCCACACGATCCACTGCCCTGTTTAATTTCATTGCCTGTGTCCCAATTTCCTCAAATGTGTTCAGTCTGTTGGCAGGCAGCCTGATCTACCTTTACTATTGTTCGTCTTGGGTACGAGGCGCATCAATGCCAAGGTCATACGCCCTTGTTGATAACCCCTTAATTATCTACGGTATCTTGGCTTATGATTTGTAAAGACAGTGCGGTAGCTTATGAGTCGGACCTTCTTATACTACCCAGAATCGGGATCAAATGCTGAAGGTCTACTGGGAAGCTTGGCAACACAATGGAGAGGGCAAGTCTTGGGCAACAGTTTGCCTCCTTACAGCGGCTAATAGGATGTTATTACCTCTCAATTTGAGGCGTGTTGTTCAAGATATTGGAGTGTAACGCCCCTTAGACGAGGGGTCAGTTCTTCTAAGGTAAATAAGTTAGCGGCCTAGATTTTTAAGTGCTGTGTTTACGTCACTGTAGGATCGTGTTGGCTATAAGGGTGATGTCTGCTGGAAAGGGTTCCAATGCCTTATTGGTACTTCAGCCTCCGCAGCTAGGAACCAGACTAAAGGTAAAATATTTTCTCGTATTCTTTTTTTACTGTTATTTTTGTTCATGTTTCCTTCACCTAAAATATTACCTAAAGCACAAAGCACATGTTGGTGAAGCTTAGGAAATGTTTTGCAAATGAACATCGTGGTTTGATGATCTCATACCGTTCATGCACTTTTCTCTGAAAGGAGCGAACAGGAAACCTTTGCTGTTCAATACGATCCATTCGTGATTGCTCGTGCTAAGCGGTAATGCACAACTCGGTGAATCGGGTTCTCCGGGATCTGTTGAGCATCCGCTCTTTACTTCTTCAGCTCAAACCAGTCACTTCCACCAGTCGACCTGAAGGTATCCTGCTTGATGATTTCAAATGGAAAACCGGGGATGCAATTTCCTATCTGCGACGTCAGCCCACAAATCCTGGTCAACACCGCCTTTGATGCAGAACTCGGCAAGTACACTTTCCAGGCAGACCCCACAACACCTCCTTCACTTCCCCTCTCCACCGGTGTCTCCAGCTGATCATAAAGCTCTTCTAAGAATAGGCCGATTCGCTGGCCTCTGTCGGTTGACCTGGCATTTCCGTAACGAGGACCCGAGACTCTTCACGAAGCGCTCGCTGGGTGTGTTTGGGCTACCTGCCGCAGCTTGGACTAGTAGCTTATCTAAGCGTGGCTCCGGTGTTGCAATATTGCAATTCTTAGAGTTAACAAGTCTAGTCGAAAATGACGCACAGGGGGGGAGATGATACACCAGACAAAGGAAGAAACAGACGTCATAATCGCCGAAGGGTGGCCACACAGCGACCAGCATCAATGATACAAATAATTGGTGGTGTTGTAACCGTGCGTAATAATACTAAAAATAATAATTACAAAAACAGTTATAACCATCAGGACATATTTGAACAACTGAGACATTTACCTTAATCTTAGTTGATGATGTATAAAATAAGATGATTGTACGAATAATTAGCAGTGATCATTAAAAAGTGAGTAAAATTGCTATATTCGGTGACCAGCTCCCTCGAAAGTGTTTCACCGTGATGTATACACCTCTATTTTTGGAACGATCTCAAACGAGTGGCTTTGAATCTTGCTAGCCATGATACTTAGTTGATGGATGTCACTACAATGCACGCCATCTGCATCGTTTTATAAATGGAACAAATTGTCGTGCAACCAATTTTTATCTTCACTCGTCATACATCCGTACAACAAGTCCGTAGCCTTACGCGTCGCGTTATTTGCTTCTTCCCCAATTCATTGTTGAACCACTCTAACATTTTTAGATCACATTCATACACACAATAATTTTAACGACGTATTTTATTATTATTGGAATTATTATTTGACGGACACTTATCTACATTATCGACAAAAATAGCACTGGAAAAAAATAATACTTTACGGTAGCTTGAACATATTTTTAACCAGGAAAGATTGCGGATCACTAATTCATATCATATACTCATTATTAAAGGGGGATACAAAAATGCCACTTGCGAACCTTTCTCTGGGCAAAGGAGTTTCCAAGATATGAATAGAATCGTGGTTGAAAGCCATAATAATATCTGTAGGTAACACAGAATTATCATTACTCCGGTAAAGGGTTAAGGCTCATCGAAACCTTGTCTGGTTTGGTCAATCGGTCGATGTATGTTTTCAATTAGCCTAAAGATATCAACTTTGCAATGACACGTGTCTGGCAATTCACCGGGAAAAGGTTTAATCATAATATGTTTTTATCCGTTGCCGATATGTTGATATGAAGAGTTTGAAGAGTCCATTAATCAAGTTCTAATAAAACACCCACTCCGGGACTCTAGGGGAGTTTCCCCTTGAAACTCTGCCACTTCGTGTTCTATTGTGGTGACCGCACTCACAGAAAACGAGTGACGTGAACGTGTGTTATAGAAAACCGTCCTCTTGCTATTCAAGGGAGACTATCATGCGCAAGCCTTGCTAGTGCAGTTGAAGGTCTGTTCATGAAAATGACGGACTCCGATTGATTTGTGCACAGCCGACTGATCCATGCATAGCGTAATATAATGTATATAATATTTAAGATTTTAATAACCGCTTATATCAGTTGTTTCATATGTTAATAGTCGATACGGAACAAAGTAAGTTCGCTCAACTATATACAAGCGGTAAATATCAATGTTTTTTTTCAGATCTGTCCTCCGACTGTGTACCTGGCATGCGTGTGTCCGAATATTGAGTTGGTGGATATTTTACTAGTGGGAGGCTTATGCAAGGTTTGGTTGGAGTGTCAGTGCCAGCTGGTACTATGTATATGTTACTACAGGTCCGTCGCCTTCAGCTGGCATCATCATTGTGTTCTCAATTGGCCACGGGAGCTCATCACCTCTCATTGCTCTCCAGCTGCTTCTGATACTGATTGCCGTGTTGATGGGACTCATCGCTGCGCCGTCAATGAGATGATTACCTTATTTATGAAGATTTGACTGTATCGTCATCGCAATAAGATTGTATGCATGAACGTATATACCGACATACTGTCGTTTCCTCGTGTGTTTATACATACATGCATTGCATACATACGTACAATCTCACTTCAGGACCCAGAAAGTCGCTTCTTTAATAGTAAGGCGTTTGTTTCACTCAGAGGACATGATGTTTATTCCACTCTGACAGCTGCCGGTGCCTGCGTACGTAGTGACTGAGTGCATCATTCAGCGCTCAGAAGTGGTGCGTGTCTGCCACTAACCACCCATCACCCACACGAGCCTTGCCCTGCGTACGTAGCGACTGCGTACATCATTCAGCGCTCAGAAGTGGTGCGTGTCTGCCACTAACCACCCATCACCCACACGAGCCTTGCCCTGCGTGCGTAGCGACTGAGTACATCATTCAGCGCTCAGAAGTGGTGCGTGTCTGCCACTAACCACCCACACGAGCCTTGCTGGAGTACACGACCCTGTGCCCGGGTCAGTCAATGTGTGTCGTCTAGTCATTCTATTGATGCTGCACTAGCGTGTCCTGAGGACCTTAATATCACCGCACAAGTGCATGTTTGATATGGCACATCTGTTGGGGTCGCTGCCCAGCTCGAACAATTATGCGCATGCTAGGAATGTCTAAACCGGAGCAGACCCTAGTTTTAATCCACACCTCCCGATAACATGTTTAAATGCAATTTGTTTACCAAATAAAAGCACTAAAGCGATAGGCCTCAATTACACACTTATGAGGAGATCATCATTAATAACGTGTGCGTGTCTGAACGGACATGTATTGTGGTTGGACCGTAACAAACACTTACCTTATTGAACAGCCCGCGCTTAAGTAGTGAATCAACTAACGTAGCCTGAAATACATCGCAGTTCATGAACGTTGGCTCTCACTTTGCTGTCATTAGGAAGCTTATCATTGTCCTTGATGTCCTGCATGCCGTGCATTGACGGTTCAGGCATACCCAGGACGGGCTGCCCACTGGGCGTCCTCAGGTACTGTGGTGGTGTTGAGGCGATCCTACGCTCAGCCGACTGTCACTTATTGGCGACTCGGCCACCACACACGGCCACGTTGGCGTACGTTATAGCCGCTGCGTCTATCTGAAGGTACGGCCTCTCTCGTGGTAGTCTGTTGCAGGAGTTGCTGACTGATAACTCTTAAACTGTGCGCTCGATTCTGACTCGAGTGTATTGCTGTTAGAACCGTTCACTCCAACAACTCGTAGGCTGTTGCCGACAGCGTCGCCCAAAGGCGGTGCTGACTCTGTTAACTGTCGTTGCCGACAGCGGCGCCCACAGGCGGTGCTGAATCTGTTAACTGTCGGTGCTGACTCTGTTAACTGTCGTTGCCGACAGCGTCGCCCAAAGGCGGTGCTGACTCTGTTAACTGTCGTTGCCGACAGCGGCGCCCACAGGCGGTGCTGACTCTGTTAACTGTCGTTGCCGACAGCGTTGCCCACAGGCGGTGCTGACTCTGTTAACTGTCGTTGCCGACAGCGTCGCCCACAGGCGGTGCTGACTCTGTTAACTGTCGTTGCCGACAGCGGCGCCCACAGGCGGTGCGGACTTTGTTAACTGTCGTTGCCGACAGCGTTGCCCACAGGCGGTGCTGTCTGTTAACTGTCGTTGCCGACAGCGTCGCCCACAGGCGGTGCTGACTCTGTTAACTGTCGTTGCCGACAGCGGCGCCCACAGGCGGTGCTGACTCTGTTAACTGTCGTTGCCGACAGCG
>SDVV010014888.1:0-14678 GCA_016164225.1 Gammarus roeselii
TATATATATGTCAGCACACAATCTGCTACAAATTGGTAAAAATTACTGAGTCAATTGGATAGATTTGATATGAATAAAGCTTGAATCAATGAAGAAATACATTATATAAGTATGAAATGGGTAAAAATAGGTTAAGATAGGTTAGGTTAGGTTGAGATTACGGCCCTACTACAATACAATCCTATAGTGAAAATGCTACAGTGGATCTGGTGAATGCTCAAATAAGACAGATATTCTGAATTGAAACACAATCTCATAACAAAGCCTGAATTAATCAAAATCTCCTAAGTGTTCAACTCCAAACGTATCACAAATATTTATATAAGTAAGACTTGCGGGAATAAACATCTAGTAAAGACATACGACTGGTAACATCTAGTAAAGACATCAACTGGGTAACATAATTAAGATGTATATTGAATTTTTGAAGAAATTTTAACACTAACTCTACACAAATCCGGTCGATTAGCTCTCCAAGACTGCATGGAAACGGACACAAATCCAGCGTCGAGAGGTAAAACGTACCAAATTTTGGATCATTACATCCAATTAAGCGTATTTTATACCCAATGTTATATAAAATTAGGCGAATTTATACCTAATACAGATATATTTCTATGAAAACCAATCAAACACCAACAACAACAACAATAAAATAGCTAAATACGGTTCTCTACTCTACCCTAACCAACAAATTATTAACTATTATATACGGTGTATCTTACTCCACCCAGATGATAAATCCTAGTCCAATATCCCACGTGATCTGGTTCATGACTAAGAACATTTACTACCATAACCGTAATACCAAAAACATCTGACATTCAACATTATGTTAATGCAAGTAATGTTATTTTTTACTACATAACCTGTTCAAATCTATTACAAGTTCCTATACCTAACTTATGCTATGCCTCTAGCAGGACACAAAACCAAGCTCACTGTGTCATAGCAACGAACTCTACAATCTACCACTGAAATAAAACAAATTTAGAGGTAACACAGTCACGGTACACTACTTCAGACATACCTTGCATCTGTTTAACTCATCGTCTCTGAACAACGTCGAGCAAAGTCACATCCTGGACATAACCAAGAATCTTTACACATGTACAGGGGTCAAGAATGGGACTGACATGAGGCTCAAACAGGGTGGACATAAAAAGCTAGGCTTCTGTTCACTGATGACTTAAGTATACCACAACAACGATAAGCAGCTTGTCGGATTACCTCTCCAACAAACCCATGGAACTTAATATCGACGTCTACAAGAACGAACATAATTCACGTTGAACATGGATGAATACCAAATGACCACCAAAGAGTATAAACCACCTCTACACCAGGCCCAATCCAGCCAAGAAATCGTCTTTTAAAACGTTACAGTATACACTTGCTAGGGATCAATGACGAAATTCCACAAAAGATGCAGTATTGACTTACACCTTTTTAACATACATTCCTGTGATTATCGTGGAAATCATACAACAATAATAAAATAACTACGTAATTCTATACTCTGCTCTAATTAACATTAAAAATTGTAATAGTAAATCGGTCTACTTACACATGCCTAGGAGGACTCTCTAACACCACCTAAATATAGAAAAATGGTCCTACAATAAACATACTATAACCTAACAGCAAGACCGAGTTTGTAACAAATGGGATCTTCTATATCTATAATAAGCACGTCAAACATTGGATCAGGATGTAAGAAATATATATATATATATATATAAAACACTAAAAATATACACCTTGTGACTAAATAAGACCTGGAATATTGTTCTTCATTACAGATTCAAACGTAATATATCCTAAAAATGTATAAAATTCCCAATACCTTGCATCGAAGATGGAAACTGTACAGAGAACATACGAAACTGTAAGACCCGTCCTAGAACTCACGAGTTATAACAGAACAAGATGAATGATGCAATAACCGACCAAATTAGGCTTGAAATAGTGTACTATATGGACGATGAAAAACCTAAAATATCGTAAATCCTATATAAATCAACATAAATCAACAGATCATTACTAGGAATACATAACACAATTTAATAACTTACAATGAATCCATATCGTTCAGGTATTCTTGCTATTGGAACATCGCGTCAATGGAATACCGATATATCTGTTTCATAACTGGATAATGCAATATGGGGTAGATAGATTCTCGTAACGAAGCTACAGCATCCTAAGAAATATATACATTAACCTGCGAACTTTCAAACAAATAAACCATACTATTCCTATAGATATTATATACATATGAAATAAATAGATGGAAAACGCAAAAACATAGCCTATATTCAATATCAAGCCGGTATGAAGAATCCCACCGCTAAAAAACTCCACCAAACAACCTCTGAATGAGTCAGATATACCACAACTAGATGTGAATACAAATACATATGTACATAAAGATATATAGAATTATAATCCAGACATAGATATAAAACGAAGCAAACACTCAAACATAGCGAACATGATACGGAAATAACTTATAAGACAAAGAACTGGTATGAACAATCTCACCTAATTTTCCAGGAGCGCATCCAACTTTTTGACTAGGGGTGTCCTCAACCGCACCCCACCAGAAATTTACATCTTGAAAATACTATCGAAGGATTGGTTCAGTCACCTGCTATGTGGCATAATTTTTCAAGTGTGCGCTAGAGAAAAACGATAGAAGAAGTTACTGCAGGAGTAACTAAACAAAGCGAATGGGTACTGATAAAAAACAATCGCAGAAAATAACAAGAATCAAATTGAATCTATGCCACGTGTAAATTGATCAATAGCGAATGACGTAGAAATGATACCAAGGTTGAAACATTCATCATGAACGTGACCGGACATCAACATTCGTGCAAGAAGAATATGTGTGGAGTCTTAACCTTTAATACAGCTTTTAAATTGTTATCTAAGTGTAATTATCAAGAAAAAATATTCTCACAAATGTATATTGTCATTAACCAAAAACATTAACCCAAAACAAAAAGGACACATCATTGAAATTGCATATATGCAACTTGACATGCAACGAAGCTCAATACAATATACCCAAGCATTGAAAGCTAATACCATTATGTAAATATATAACCTAATTACTCATTATAAACATACATAAGCTATCCATTTGTCCGGTCGCTAATAAACAGATCCTTCGCGTCGCACCGCCTTCGCCCATTAGGCTCCGCCCACCTTCGCTGGTGAGTCAAGGATTGCAGCATTGCCCTACCCTCCGCCCCTACCCACCCAAAAGTGACTCTAGAAAGCGGTTTTGCGGTCATTATAACTACTCCCAATCCATCCGCTAATGACCCACCGACCAACCTCCGAATGAGTCAATCATACCCCAACTAGATATGAATACAAACATATATGTACAGAAGTATAAATAGAAACACAAACTATCCATAAATATATAATGATACAGACACTGAAACATAGCGATCATGCCACGTAAATTACTGATAAGACAACGAACAACTAGGAGCTAACTCAACTAATTTTTCAAAGTACATCAAACTTTTTGCCTAGGGGATCACTACACCCCACCCCTCCAGATTTTTTTTATAACACTATTCCTACCAGAACCGAAATCCTTTATATATAGAGAGAGAAACAGTCAGTTAGTGGTCAATTATACCCCTATACAGCCATCTGAAGAAGAAAAAACATGTACAAAAATACAATAAAATTATATGTGTTCATAACAAAAACCTTGCCAATAGATATTCGAAAGCATGGGGCCGAACCCATGACTCCCTTCCACCCCTTCGCGCCGTCCGTTAGGCTTATCAGTGACTCCGACCCACATCCGGCCTCGCGTCGCTGACTCCGGCCAACCCCTGCACCACCGCTAACTATGCGCTATCTTATTCATTCACAGGGCACGTTTCGCTACTATATACTCTACTGCCAAGAAACGCTTTTATGTACCATCAATTTCAACTTACAGTTAAATTTCAGAAGAGATTAAATCACCAAAATGGGTACATCTCATCATACATTAACAATTCAACCAACTACGGAACATTCAACTCGAATGTTGCACAATTAACGTCTGAGGTATTATTTTAAAATGAATACAGAGATTTTAATATTATTTATATATTTATATACAGCATATCATACACAGGATGTACCACGCGATCATTTCTATTCTGAAAAGTTTCACCATTATTCGCCTGTTTATTATATAACAGAAATTAGCTATGAGTAGGACAGCACATAACAATGAGGTACATTATTCGAGGCCAGCAGCACAGATAATCAGTAGGAGTGGTTGTTGTGCCGGCCTCTGATCAGCAGAACAGGTAATCAGTAGGAATGGCTGCTGTGCCGGCCTCTGATTAGCAGCACAGGTAATCAGTAGGAGTTGCTGTTGTGTCGGTCTCTGAACATCAGCACAGGTAATCAATAATAGTGGCTGCTGTTTCAGCCTCTGATCAGCAGCTCAGGTAATCAGTAGGAGTGGCTGCAGTGTCAGCTTCTGATCAGCAGCACAGGTAATCAGTAGGAGAGGCTGCTGTCTCGGCCTCTGATCAGCAGCATAGGTAATCAGTATGAGAGACTGGTGTGTCAGCCTCTGATCAGCAGCACAGGTGAACAGTAGGAGTAGCTGCTGTGTCGGCCTCTGATCAGCAGCGCAAGTAATCAGTAGGATTGGCTGCTGTGCCGGCTTTTAATAAGCAGCACAGGTAATCAGCAGGAGTGGCTACTGTGTCGGCCTCTGACCAGCAGCACCGGTAATCAGTAAGAGTGTCTGCAGTGTCGGCCTCTAATCAGCAACACAGGTGATCAGTAGGAGTGGCTGCTATGTCCGCCTCTGATCAGCAGCACAGGTAATCAGTAGGAGTGGCTGGTGTGCCGGCCTCTGATGAGCAGCACAGGTAATCAGTAGGAGTGTCTGCTGTGTCTGCCTCTGATGAGCAGCACAGGAGGTCAGTAGGAGTGGCTGCTGTGCCGGCCTCTGATCAGCAGCACAGGGAATCAGTAGGAGTGGTTGCTGTGCCGGCCTCTGATCAGCAGCACAGGTAATCAGCTGGAGTGGCTGCTGTGTTGGCCTCTGGTTATTAGTACAGGTAATTAGTAGGAGTGACTGATGTGTTGACCTCTGATCAGCAGCGCAGGTAATCAGAAGCAGCGGCTGCTGTGTCGGCCTCTGATCAGCAGCACAGGTAATCAGTAGGAGTAGCTGCTTTTCCGGCCTCTGATCAGCAGCCTAGGTAATCAGTTGGAGTAGCTGCTGTGTCGGTCTCTGATCAGCAGCACAGGTAATCAGTAGAAACAGTTGCTGTTCCGGCCTGTAATCAGCAGCACAGGTAATCAGTAGGAGTGGTTTTGTTTAAATGGACAGCATACACATAAACATAAAGATTTATTTCTAAAAACACTTGAAATAACTGAAATAAATTGAAAACTCTCAAAGGTAAATGCACAAGAAAATTACCATTCATAATCAACATTATTTACACGAAATTAGCATCAGCCAGGCAAAGATTTTTCTCTCTGCACCGAAGAGCAGCGCCTCAAACCAGACGAGGAGCCAAAGATTCCAAACTAAGCTCTTTCACATTTAGAGTAGGCTCCGGCGAGTCTTGCGGACTCAGCAATAATATAAAAGAATTCACATGCTGCTGAACTTTTTCTTTGGTTTTCCCTTTCCAAAGCGTCGCTCCAGTAACCTCATCAAGTTCATTGACCTGCACCTCTCTGACTATACCCATTGGATAGTCACCAGACTTCAAGTGTTTTTCCTTGAGGAGAACAATGTCCCCGACCGACCACCGCTTATGGCGTACTGGTTTGTATCTATCTCTTAAGCCGGTTGCTTGGGAAATTAAATTAGTCGAATACTCCTCGTTGTACAAATCAATCAACCTGCTTCTAATTCTCTGCAAAGAAGTAAATTTGGACTTCGCGTTAGCACTGCTAAATTTAGCGTCCGTCCAATCATCCGATACCAAAGCTGGAATAATATTAATTGTGGGCAAGACATGACCATGTAGTAGTACATCCGATGTAATTGTATCGGGGACATTCAAACAGCTCCCATCTCGCAATGCTTCTTGGAAAGCAATAGGTCTCTTGTGCACCAGGTTGATCGTGCTAATGACGACAGATTCACATTCGAAGTAGGAAAGTACCTTCTTTTCGACTAAACCATGTATGAGACGTTATACAATTTTTACGCAAATCTCCACCAGTGAGCCCAAAGATTCATTGCCCTTATAGTAATGACTGAACACAAGCCTGGCCACATTGTGCTCCTTCAGATATTTGCCAGTATCTGAATCCTTCAAGAAACTTAAAATAAGATTCGACGCTGCTGTCAACTGACTACCTGAATCTGATAGTATTAATGACGGCAAGCCATGCTCATTGATGTGCAGCTGCAAAGCACGTAGAAAATTTTCAACACTCAAATCTATGCACAATTTAAAATTCACAGCACGGCTCCATAGACAAGAAATAGAAAGAAACCATATCTTGATTCTGTTACCCGCAAGTCTCACAAAAAATGGACCAAGATAGTCTACAAAATTAATCCGATACGGTATCGAAGGGGGGTTATTGCGAAATTCGCGGGATGGAGATTGATTCAAACTGATAGTTCTTCCATTGAATCTACGACATTCAACACATTTTCTCACCATCTCCTTCACCAAAGAGAAATATTGAAGCACGTAATACATCTTTCGTAATTCGGAGAGAAGAATATATCTGCCCATGTGTGATAATTTCTCGTGTAAACTTTTTACGATCATCCTCGACAAATCACTCCGCTTAGATAGCAGAATCGGATACACGGTGTTAGTTTTGTGAACACGTCTGCCGCACTTACTGCGAACGCGAAGCAATCCCTTCGAATCACAGTACACATTAAGCTGATTGACAAGGTTAGGAATATCCTTTAGATTTCTCCGATTTCCCTGCAAATACTCGAAACAATCGGGAAAATGAATCTTTTGATTACACAATAATATTTGGTCAGTGACTTTCGAAAAAAAAATTAAATTCGGCCGTATCGCGAGACAAAACATGAGACTGTCCGGCAAACCTAGCTTTAAGCTCACATTTAAGAATATTGACAAATTTCAAAACATTAGCATACACAGAAACGAGTTTATTGAAGGAAGACTGCCTCTCCAAAGCTACCAGATGAGTGACAGGACCTATAAGAGGACCAAATTTAGCCTTGCTAACCGCAGTCCTACACAGAGCATCGAATTCTGATACCTGGTCCACAACTGGAACAGTAACACTGATATCCTTCAACTGTTTGGTCTCCTCCTGCGGAGAGGGGAAAGATGGACCAGACAAGTAATTTGAATTGATTAATAACTTGCAAGATGTAGGTCTAGTAACAAAATTCGAGGGATTTTCCTGCCCCACGATGAAACTGTTGGTAACCAAATGGGCTTCACACAGCTTACCAAAATGGGACAATCTATTCATAATAAACACACTACGCTTAAACTGCATGTTCTCCATTTCTTTATGATAAGAATTTAGCCAATTGAGCGTCACCATACTGTCAATGTAAAGCAGCAATCTGTCTAACTTCACGGAAACTACGGACTTATCACCTGCAAGTTCCTCGTGCATATTTATTAGTATCTCGGTACCCAGGGTAACGGCCTGAAATTCGAGGGACGGTATCCTCTTTTTGGACAGCTGCCGATTAATCACTCATGATTTGAACATCACGAAATACAATTTCTTAGATTCCAATGACTGTAGATAGACTACAGCACCGTAGAGTTTTTTGGACGCATCAGTGAAACAAACTAAATTGTAACCCAAACTTCCATCTCCAACACATCTAGGCAAGGTAATTCCAGGGTCAGAGTTAACTTGATTGGAGATATTTCTCCAGAGGTCTCTCCTGCTCTTACACAATCTGGTATCCCAGTCAAGGGACAAATCACATTTAATTTCATGCATAAACAATCGAGCCCCATTTAACAAAGGGCCATTAAATCTAAAAGGGTCTAAATTTTCTGCAAATGACTTGAGGCACAATTTTTTGGTATTTGCTGAGGCTTCACAATGCAATGGCTTTGTGGACAGGGTATCGTCAACACTATTCCAAAGCAAACGAAAAATTCGGTATTCGTAGGTGTATCTTCATCTATTGAAGAAGCTATCTCCGCTTGTAGAGGAGCGCACTTTGCCACAAACTGCAGAAGGAAAAACTGATACGGAGAAAGTATTCCCTCCAATTCCTTGTAAGCATGTTTAAACTGGTCCACCGATCCGCAGCAAACTGCTCCGTTATTCATGTTGATCAATGAATAAACTAATCTCTCTAAACAGGCCTTTACCGGGGAATTTCCCTCAATGTCAGGAATTAAAATTTTATACATGGCAAGCATTAGTAAGGCCGGACTACACTATATCCCGAAGGGCAACCTTTTTACTTTATAGGCCACTATACTGTAGTCTTTCTTACGAACATCTCTGAACCAGAGCACGAGTAATCTCGACTGATCCATTTCGTCCAGAGCAATGTTCAAAAAGGCCTTCAGAATATCAGAAGTGTAGACGAATTTATCTAATCTGAAAGTAACAAAGAAGTTACTAATATATTATTCAGATTTGGTCAGGAATGGATTATCTGGTTATGACACAAAGTTGAGAAAATTGTTCGCTTTTTCACAAAGGTTGGACAAATAGACCACTCGACTCTTGGTAGTATCTCGGTCTAGTTTCACCACGGAGATATGGGAAAGGAAGCTCAATTGGGATAAATCTCCCTGAACTGCTCTAGATTATCAATCTTCTCCAGAACTCCAGACGCCACTTGCTCTCTAAAGACCTCGTCCGTGAGCTTAATACCCTCTGAAATTTTATTAAACTTCCTGAAATTTGACTTCAGAATTTTACAAGAAAGATTGAAATTTACACCCAACCGATGGGAAACCTTTGAATTCCAAAGCAAGGGCATCTGCAGTCTACCATCGGACAATCTCACAGTTCGGTCAAGCGCAAACTGCACTAACGAATCATTAATTTCAATTGAACCTTCCTCGAATGGATCATCGTAATTGAAGTATTGATTTACTTTGCTATTCAGAATCTCATTCGAGGCATTCTCTACCAAGTTTGGATCAATTTCATTTTCTTCATCCACGACAAAGTACCCGGCAGTAAACGCTCCTGATTCCGGCCGCCCATCGCTAATGGTGTCGGGTGCAAGGACCTCAACGCTCCTCATCGATCGGTGAAGATCGGACGTCACATCCCATACCACAAAACAACCGGTGTCTCGGGAGCACCCCAAATCCTGCAAGCTATCCAAGTTCTCTAACATGGTGTTCAAATCACCATGCAACAAAACTCCCTTAGGCGATTGCAAGATCGACAATGGTTTATTGTTTCCTAAAACTAATGTGGAAACTGGAATGCAATGTGCGGACTCAGAGCCCAAAATAATGGAAATATTGTCAATGCATGTCGAAGACTTTGTCAATAGTTCGTCAGCCAGTACATAGTTTTTATCCAGAAGCACATCAATCTTTCTACCCAAATTAAGAGACGACAAACTAATGTCAATATTTGGTACTACTACAGCTTCTGTGGACACTCTCCGATCACACAAATTGAAATGCACAGAAACAATATTAGTATCATACATTTTGGAACTACAGAAGCCATTTACCGTTAATTTAATTTCTCTCCCAACCACTGTCAAAGGTTGCTCATCGGCCACACTCTTCAGAATAAAGTTGGTTCGACCACCAGTCTCCAGCATCACTCGGACCATGCCCTCACACAACTTACTGGTAAATGTATTGGCAAAGCATCAGATTTGTCCAGTACCGAGTGCTTCACAGCTTGTGCCAATATCATGCTACTGGTAATTTTCCCTCCCGAGGAACTAGACTCACCAGCATTGATTTTTCATTTGGTACTGTCAACAGATAACGCTGCATGTACGGTCTTTATTGCAACGGAAGGCAAAATGCTCACAGGAACACTTCTCACATTTAGATTTGAATTTAAATTTACAATCTGCGGTAGTGGGGTTCAGGTAGGAACACCTGTCACAACCGTTCAAGTTTCTTAATTTATTTAACTTGCTGGAAGGATCGGGAAACTTGTTGCATTTATAAATTGGATGGTCAGAATCGACCCTCAAAGACAGCAATACTTGAAACTATTTTTGGTACTCTCACCATCACCATGGCGATCATTGGCTCTTCTCCCCGGGTAATGACGAGAATGTTCCCTTCCGTGAATAACGTCAAGGGAATAACTACCAACAGAAGAATTTACCGCAGGAAAACCAGAATCCTCTGACTGAGTAAACCTGCGCTTATCATAGTACTTCTTTGAGATCAACTGATATCTCTCCACCGCAAGAAATATGATTTTTTTCATGAACACCTAACTCAGTTTTGTCTCATTTGTAATGTTTACAAGCTGGTTCTGCAGCACACTATTCATGCTACGCCAAATGAAGTAATGAACTATCATTTCAACTGAAATTGTTAACGTTCGAAAGGTTCCCTGGATCACTCATTTCACTGACGAAAAGGTAGGAATTTCTTCCATACAAGAGTTTCATATCGACAAGTTTTTGGATTGCCTCGTTTTTCTGAGTCAAAGGCGATGCAAGGGCTAATATGAGCAAGTCCTTAGCATCCTCATAGGATTGCTTGTTAGCTTCCAAGGACTCAATTAAACTTAAGGCGCGACCATCACTCTGATTTTTAGGCAGGATGTGGTTTTCATAGCTAGAATAGGAGTACTTGCTCACAACTGTTTCGAACGCAGTAAGAAACCGTTCTAAGCTTTCCGCATCGGTACCACCATATTTAGGTAGAGGTGCTACAGGTGGTCTCACATTGTGCACCGGATTACCCGAAAAAACGTGCAGACTGTGCATCACCCATTGAACTCTCAGCCAGACTACCTTCCAAGATAACTATGGATTCTACAATCTTATCCTGATAGTCACTGATTTCATCTAGTTCATCAGTCATGGCAACATCTTCTGCATCCTCGGTAAACTTTAAAGAATACAATTTCTTATCTAAATCATCCAATTCGATTTGTAAAGTTCTAATTTTAGTCAACTGAGCACGTCGACGCGTGATGGCGAGATCACTCAATTTATCAACAACTTCACGGTTCAGCTCAGTAATTTGCTTCCGTTTGTGTCCCCTTGTAAATACAAGGCCTTTCAATGTGCTCGACATGGCGAATTTCAAATGCCGGGCTCTTGATTAATAGCCTGAATCAATATTCTCAATAAGAATGTTCGAACAATATACTTTACAATATCTCTAGGCAAATAGCATTGATAAAATTTGAATAAAAATATAGATAATTTAATTTAGAAGAGTAACCTTCAATCCTTGAATTAAAATATCAAGTCAACAACACACCAGGATAGGAGAGAAGGCGCTGACATGAAACGGCATCAAAACACTGCGAGGGAAACTATGCAGCACTGTAATGTAAATCAATTTGGACAAGAATAAGGGTTAGGGCTCACTAATACGAAGACGGCGGCATCAGAGCACCTGAACACAGAGCATCACTATGTACACCGTCCCGCCGGAGGTTTCATGCAACAAATAAAATTTATATTCGAAGATAGAAGGAACCAGTGACACTCGAATTCAATATTAAATTTATTAAACTATGATAAATAAACGATGATAAATTCAAGGTTATATCAAAAAATGACCTCCGTGCTATGCCGTAGTATACAAGATTATGAAGTGCCACAAATGCTCAGACTCCACTATCCCTGTGAAGGTGGTGGATGCACCCTCGTCGGTGCTGGTCCCGTGTTACAGCCAATAACCGAAAACAGAGATATCATAAATGGTATGAATTTGAAGTAGGCATGTAAACTTCGATAGGTCTAGTTATAGAAATATCCTTGGGTTTAAATATAAAATTATAACTGGGTTATGATAAAATTATAATGTGGTTTGAATATAGGAAATATCATTGGTTTTCAATATAAAACATATCATAGGGTCCCAATATAAAAAATATCATTGGGTTTCAATGTAGAAAATATCATTGGGTTTCAATCTAGAAAATATTATGGGTTTCAATGTAAAAAATATAATTGGGTTTAAATAATAAAGATATTAAACAATTGTGGTGGCCTCAAAGTTCAACATCTGTACGACAATCAGTGTGTCTTCTCCGGATATTGGTTTTATTTAATAAAGGTAAAGTGTACGAGACTTCATTCAGGAACTTCCCGAATTAATAGCAACAGTTATCCAAATCGGGCATTAATACAACTCTCATCCTCACCATTATAGTCCAACTCAGTGACGCTGCAGAAATGTTCAGAACCGTAGGCGTACGCCAATACGGCACGCTCTGACGACCGCCCCGCTCGATGGCCCCTCCTCTAAAATGGTGCTCCATGTTCACTTTAAAAACGGTACGCAAAAATAAGGCAGTTACTAGCTGCACTGCCGGACGAGTTTCCTGGACGTTCCTCGTTAGGCCAGCAAGTCTCAGTCGGATACATAGAAGCAGACTGGTGGCCAGGCACCAGTCTGCTTCGACATCGGATGGTATGCGTCACGACTCGCGGCACCTATGCCAATGTCAACCCAGCGCGTAGAAACTCTCGAGACTATCCCTGGATCATGGCACCCGCGCTTCAGCCAAAACAGCGTCACGAAGACTCCCGTGATTGATCGATATGACCAGACGCACATGCTCATGACATCCCAGTGCGAGGAAATCTGAAGACTATAGGATTACTGTTGAACCACGGCGCCCAACCTCTTCCCAAGCTGGCGTGCTGAAGACTGTTATTATTATTATTATTATTATTATTATCATTATTATTATTATTATTATTATTATTATCATTATTATTAAATCGTTTATTTCCATCGTCTAGCAATGGGTTTTTAATACTTAAGTCTACCACATCAAACTTATTATTTTAAATGCTGTATTTGAATTAGCGAAGCGAGAAATAAAGATGAATTTGTGACAGCACATCTCCTGTCAGGCGGCCGATTTAGAGCTAATTCGTGTTGCAAAACAGTTTTCACAATATGTGCTATATTTTTAAGTGAGAAACTCGTGGGCATGGGATTGATAAATCCGACATTAATGAATACATCGCAACTCATTTCTAGTAGACGGCTGGTTTATATATTCATACAAATATACATATACATGCACGTATATATATATATACAAATACATATACATGTACACATACAAATACACACATATACGCATGTATACCTACATACATGTATGGACGACAATCAGTATAATTCAGTGGGGGGAGTACAAAACTCAGATGGACAGAGTTCTCCAAGAGAAGAATAGAGAACAATGTTACCTTTTATGATGTCGATTGCAACTTAAAAATGGTGGTAGCATTCTTTAATTTATTTATATTTGTATCGAATTTACTTCTGTGAGAGAGAGCGGCTACATATTATTCATCGACAGACCGAGCACACTTTAAAAAGATTGAGACATTGAAATAGATGAGATGTTAGTTAACACCAAGGGTAATTGGCAGGGGCAATTGTGATAAGTGTGCAGATATAATAACCAGTTACAGCTAAGTATCGATGAATCAGAATAATCCAATGCTGGAGTACACAAGTCGGATGAATATACTCCCGTTATAGGAGACAAGGTAGAGTATTAGCTTATAAGGCAATGATTGTATCATCAAAAATGGTACGGTAATTGTTAGAACCAGTTCAATGAGTGATATTAAAATCGAGTTAACCTTTGTCAAAGTTAGAAGCTGCCTATCGTTCCTAGAAAAAACTGAGTTTGTATTTTAATTATACTAAAACGAACCGGAACATTTAAAACATAGAATTGGACGAAACGCTAGTTAACACTTATGGTAATTGGCAAAGATGATTGTGATCGGTAGCAACATAGAAAACATATGTATCGGCAGAGTTAAAACGATTAGATGGTGTCTCAATGTTGAGAAGGGTGGTGGTGGTGGATTCGGACATGCTCAAGAACAGAATGCATTTTCTGGTTACTGGTATTATGCATTTAGCTCGTGTTTGTGGGCAAAGTTACGGGTTTGAATTGATCGGCCAATTGATGTTCATAAAGCCTATTCTTGAAGGACGTGTTGGATTCAAGATTCTTGAGGCTTGTTGGGAGGTTGTTCCAGGATTTTTTTCCAGTGATCGAAAAAGCTCGACAGACGGTTCCTGTTTTCCTGTGTTCAACGTGCAAAGTATCATTATTTCTTGTGAATTGATTGTTCTTTTCACCTCTTTTCTTTTCACTGTGGGCTCCTGCAACAAAATCGAAGCAGAGGCGGCAGAAGCAGTGTGGGAAACATCTCTCATACCCTGCCAACTAAGACATTCCATTGTTAACCCATGTGTATATGTGTTTCGATAGTGGAGGAGGCTTGGTGTCGTGTTTGGTTTCCTGGGGTTTAGCCGGGGAGGGTAACACATCGCCCCCCCTTTCTTCACCCCCGGTCCTTTGAAGCGCGGGAACGACCTCCTTTCTCTCGAAAGCATTTCTGGACTTATAAAACAATTGAGAATGAAGTAATGCAAATAAGTATCGATTAAAGGAGAAAGAAGTAATGCAAATAAGTATCGAAATATATGTTGAAGATAATGAGGTTATTATGGTAAGGTAGCTAGATATAATCTTTC